>JANHFR010008633.1:13690-27490 GCA_032468015.1 Mimophis mahfalensis | reverse complement strand
GCTGACTGGGTGCTCACAACATTGGGGCATAGCTGAGCCCCCTGGAGCCAGGGCTGAGCAGGGCAGGCTGCCCCCCCCCCGGTGACCACATCCAGAGGGCAGATAGAATAGGGGGACATTCCTGGGGGCTGGGAGGGCTGGGCAGACGGGGGGCCCTTGGCATGCTTTAAACAAAGTGGTCCACAACCAGCCACATCTCAGCATTGGTGGTAGGATGGCAGCGCACAGATGTGTCAAGCCCCCTGCGCCACCCATCAGTCCTGGGGAGGGCTGAGTGGCGCCTGCAGAGATGCCCTCCGTGAATGGCGTGGGGTGCCTGGCTGAGCTGCTTCACCAGCCTTCTCCCCAGGGGTGCCATTTGCGAGTTGGTGATGGCCAGAGCGGGGGAGAGGAGGGTGAGCACTGCATTGGGTTGGATGCTTAGAAGCAAGAAGGAAGGGCAGGGATGGCATGCATAGCCCAAAGCAGCAGCCCCCACTGCCAAGAGCGCTGGGGGGTCTGGCATTCCAGCCTGGGAGAGGGGAGGAGGGGGCCTGGAAGCAGCCCGGCAGGCTCGCCCCCTGGCCTCAGCACCAGGCCCCGCCCACTCGGGCACCCTGCTCCCTTGTGGAGGAAAGGGGAGGGCACCTGCTACTGGCACCGCCAGAGGGGCTCTGCCATTCCTGGGGAAGTAAGAGGGGTGCTCATGCTCCCTGGGATTGGCGTCATTGGGCCCAGGGTTATCGGCGGCTTCTCTTTTTAACAGGAGACCCCTCAGCCAGATGCCGGCGAGGCCCCTTCCTTGCCAAGACTCACTCCTCTCTTCCTCCTCCCCCCCCCCGCCCCCCCAGTGCACAGGGGAAGGTGAATGGTGGGGCTGGCAGTTTGGGAAGGGAATGGGTCGTGCTGGCGCCATCTGGTGGCCTCTGGTGTGTGGTGCTGCAGGGATAGTGCTCCAGCAGCTGGGTGGGTGGGATGCCTTTGCCCCCTCAGACCCTGGAGACTAGGGGTGCCCTTGAAGCTGCAGCTCTTCTTTGTCTCACCCAGTCCCTGCCCCGCTTGGCCTGGCTTGGGGGAGGTCCTGTTCGCATGCCTGTCTCTGCCCAGCCCTTAGCAGGGTGCTTGGTGTGCCAGCCAGTGGGGCAGGTCAGGGACACAGGGTGAGCCTTCCAGGTCCTGCCGGTTGCCATGTGTGGAGAGGGGATTCTGCTTCCGGGGGTTTCCTGGCTATTCTGTGACTCTCTCACCCCCGTCTTTGCCCCCTTACAGCACTGTAGGAGGGCAGGCATGCCTTTGGATGAGCCCTCGGCTCCCCCTTCCTGGCCTGCAGAGGACAAGGGGAGCCCGTTGGCCAGGCCAGGTTCAATGTGGGGGGGCCACATGGGGCAGCCTGAAGGGGCCACCCATAATGGCCCGCCCAAGCCCAGCTGCCCAGTGAGCGAAGGAGGAAGGGGCTCTGAATTTTCAGGTACAGACTGGGGCAGGGGGATTACTGTAACACCCCCCTTGTTGCAGGAGGGGCTCTGCCTGTCCCAGGGGTGGGGGCCCTGGGTGGAGGTGAAGGGGGCAGGAGGAGGGCAGTGGGCTTCTCGCTGGGAGAAGAGAGGTGGCCCACATGACTGCCGCAGTCGCTCCTCAAACGCACCCCACACGGCGTGGGCTGTGCCGCAGGAGCGGCGGCCACAAAGGGGTCCCGTGGCCAGGCGCTGCCTGCCTGTCCTCTCGCTGGCTTCCCCCCTCCTCTCTTTGCACAGACGGGAGCTCGGAGTGCTGGAGTGCCATGGAGCAGACGGACCCCAGGGATGCAGGCAGCCCCCCCTTGCCCCCGGGGCCAGCCAAGTTGCAGAAAGCGAGGGGGGGGCTCCTGGGGGGCACCTTTCCTGGTGGGCTCACGCCTCTCTACCTCATCAAGAACGTGATCCTCGAACAGGTAGCCTGTGTGGCTGGCCACCTGGGCCAGGCCCTCCCCGCCCTTGATGTCTGCCCCAGCCTGGCCCCACCATTGGCCTGCAGGCGTTTTTGGCACCCAGCTCCCTGTCTGAAGGAACGCCTGGTCAGTTGGTGGGGTGCAGGCTCCCCTTGCCTGTAGGGCAATTGGGTGGTGAGGCCAAGTGGCCATCCAACCCAGGGAAGCCCCCCTTCTGACCTCCTGCCCCTCTCACTCTCTTGCAGACCCTGGGATTGTCCCCAACGACCCCCTTCCTGGCCTGGAGCAACCAGCACCCCCTGGAGAGTGCCTACAGCTCTGCAGCCCACCTCCTCCTCCTGCAGGAGCCCTTGGCCTCTCTGAAGCCCATGCTCCCCAGCCAGAGGCCCTGTGCCAAGGATATGCGCTTCCCCACCCTTGGCGTTTACCCCAGAATTGCTCCTCACCCAGACCGGCAGCCCGAGGAAGCACCTGGCCCAGCAGCAGAGCCCAGCAGGCACAAGCGGTTCTACGCGGGGGAGGCCTGGGCATCTGCAGAAGCCCCCGCTGGAAAGGACAGCCGCAGGAAGTTGCCAGAAGGGTTGCCTGCCAGCCCGCAGACTTCTGCCCTTGTGTGCCCAGAGGCATACACTCAGCCCTCCCTGTCCTGCGCTGGGTTACCCCCTGCTGAGGGCAGGACTGCTGTCAAGGCCGCCAGGAGGCCGGGGGGACACAGCCTGGTGCGACAGCGCCGCCTGTACAACACAGTGGAGATCCTGCGCAGGTCGGGGCTGCTGGGCATCACGCTCCGGACCAAGGAGCTGCTCAGGCAGAACAGCAGAACCCAGCGCGAGCTGACCCAGCTGCGGGAGGAGGCCCAGCTGCTGTGCGAGGCCGTCCAGAGCAGCGACTCGCAGGCGTGGGCTCGCCTCCAGGACGCCATCAGCCGCTCGGCAGCCCTCTGCCCGCCCAGCAAGGGGGGCGGCGCTCAGAACCACTTGGGGCAGCAGCCGAATTTAGCCGCTCAGCCCAGAGGCCCTCCCCCGCCCAGCCCTGGGCCGGCCCTTGGCCCAGACACCCCCTCGCCTGCGGCTCTGCCTTAGCTGCCCCCCGAGTTCACGTTGTGCCCTGGGCAGGGGCCATTGTCTCTTTCGCCAAAGGAGCTACCAGCTGCCACTAGGCCCTGCCTGGCCTTGCCCTGCTGTCGAAGGCGTTTCTTTTTCGGGCGTGGTACCTGGCCTCAGGGCGGGCTGGTTTCTCCGCGGCCCCCAGGATGGGGCTTAGCAGGCACAGAATCAGAGTCCAGCGAGACGGAGAGGAAGGCAGGCATTTGGGACGCCCCCGTCATGTTGGGCATCGTTTGGTCAGCCGTGAGCCTCCGTCTCCAGAGTCCGGACAGCCAGAAGAAGGGGAGCCACCCAAAGAAGTAGCAGTCTGGGCCTCGGCTTGTTCAGCAGGGCATCTGCGCCCTGAAGGAGCCGGTTCTCTGCTGGTGAACTTTGGGGCTGCTCAGAAGCACCCTTTCCCCCGGAAGCCTGCTCTGCTGTTACCAGAAGAGGCGTTAATAAAAGAAAGCCAAAACCTGGGTGTGGTTCAGCCTTTGTCTTTTGCCCTGTGTGGGTAAGGGGGGGCTGCCGTGGGGTGAACGGGTGCTGGGCAGCCACTGCGGGGCAGCAAAGCATCACCCTTGGAGGGGGGAAGTCTTGGGCACCCCAGAATCAGCCCTTCAGCCTCGCCAGAGACGCTGGAACCCCCCTTGGCAGGCCAGAGTGGGCACGGGGAAGGGGGTGTGATGTAGGGGTCAGCCTGTGGGGCGGGGGGCTCAGCCATGGGCGAGAGCAGAGGAGCCTAGAAGTGTTGATCTCCCATCTTTCATGTCTGTCTGGATCACCCCAAGAGCCTCCGGGTTACTTTCTGCTGCTACGTCTGACCAGTTTCCGGGGTTGGAAGGCCTTTCCAGGAGACGTCGTCTGAAATGCTGTAGGACTAACTGCCTGAGCAGGGGGTTAGACTAGAAGACCTCTGAAGTCCCCTCCAGCTCCGTTATTTTGGAGGCGGGGATCCCTGCTTCGGGAAGGGGGCGGGGAGGGCTAGGACCTTCTGTGCTTGTCCAGATGTGGATTTTAGGCTCCAGGGCTGTCAGGAGAAAACGCAGCTCAACAACAGTAAATCTACATTTAAAGAGGTTTCCAGAGAACTAAAGTAAGGAAAAGTCGAATTGTATGAAAATGTGATGGGACCCTCATCTGCCATTATAAGAGAGCAGAGCTTTGGAAAGTGCCAGAGAAAGTGGTTTACCGATTAAAGCCTTTAGCCGGGAGCTGCGGGCTGGTTAAATGCTTCCCGGAAGCGCCCCCAGGTCCCTGTTCTGGGCTTTGGAAGTTGGGGCCTCAGCCGGGAGGGGAGGAGGCAGCTGCTGTCCCTACACCCCGACCCACATGCAGGGGACGGGGGGCAGGCAGGCATTGTGGGAGGAAACCCTTTTAACCTGTGGTCGCAACGCAGACACTTGACCTGCTTCCTCCAGGAACCAGTTTCCCCTTAGAGGTCATTGGCTCAGGGCCCCCAAAGCACTTCTTTTAATGGAGGCACTTTGGGGGTGTCCCACCAAGGATGGCAGGCGCCAGGCGGGATTAACCAACTAGCCCTAAACCCAATCCTAACCGCAGGCCTCTTCTGTGGGATTTGGGGTCAGGCTGCCACCCCTGCCGTCCCATCGGCCGCTGCTCCTGCAGCCCCAGTGCAGAGCTGCGGAGGGCAGCCGAGGAAGAGATGAGGAGCCGTGGGATTTATCGCTTTGGGACAGGCACGCAAGGGATCCCCAGGGTGCGCCGTGGTTGTGGGGGCAGCTTGGCTGAGGCTTCTGCTCTGGGCCCCGTCCCTCCTCTGAGGGCAGGGGGGGGCAGGTGTTGGCACCTTTGGCCGGCATTTTACGGCTTTGGCTCCCTGCCTGGGGTCAAACTCCACCCGGGCTTCTTTGTTTTCACCAAGGTGTATTTCCACTGTTAGTACAAGGATAGCAATAGCAGTAGCATTTGATTTATATACCACTTGTCAGGGCTTTCAACCTCTCTAAGCGGTTTACAGTCAGCCTGTTGCCCCCCACAATCTGGCTCCTCATTTTATCCACCTTGGAAGGATGGAAGGCTGAGTCAACCTTGAGCCTGGTGAGATTCGAACTGTCTATTTGCAGGTAGCTGGCAGCTAAGTACTACACACAGCACTTTACTCACTGCACCACCACGGCACCGCCAGGATATGTTTTTAAGCAGAAAACATCCATTTCTGACTAAAAAACACCCCCATACCCACCTTTACAGACGCCGCGGGAGCTTTTCCCTTGGGTCTCTGGGGAGGAACAGGCTACACATGCACTGGGAATGATTGAATATTGTCTCGCACCTGGTGCCAAACAAACAGGGAAGACTTTGGGCCACCGAAGGCAAGGGAAGATGGCACAGCTTTGTGTGCTGCCAGTGCAAAGAAAGGAGAAGAGGGGGGCACTGGTTCCCAGGTAATTGCCCCACCCCACTCCACTTCTGCCAGGGCTGGGGCAAACGCTGGCTTTCCTGTTAGCTAAAGGCTTTCCCAGAAATACTTAAAGGTGCAACGAGAGTCATGGGGAAGACACCCCAAACAGCATTTCGTACATTGTCTTGCCAGACGCCCTCCACTGGGGGTGGTGTGGCTGTCTCCCCACTGATTTCTTGCCTGGGGGTCAACGTCTCCCCAACAGCCTCCCATGACAGACCTGGTGGGTTGCAGCCTGCCAAGCCCAGGGCGTTCTGTGGGGACCAGACCCACACAAGGGTCCCAAAGGGCTGCCCATCCGACTGGGAGGCTGTTGCTGCTTCAGTCCCCAGGGCCGGGAGCATGGGGCGGGGGCGGCTGTGCTGTCATAGGAGAGACTAAAGGAAAACTCCTACTTCAACCTCGCCCCACTTCTGGCCCCACAGATGGGGTGTCTTGAGGCCCTGGACTTTATGGTGGTCTTCTGCAGCGGAGAGCTTCCGCTCTTGGCCGCAGATGAGCTTCCTGGCCTGCAGAGGCCAAATGCCGGTCCGAGGCCACACTGGGTGCCAGTCTGGAGAGCAGCAGCCCAGACCCCTTTGGTCATCAAGAGGGGCACAGAGGCTGAGTCCCAAACCAGGGCCTGAAAACAGTTGGAAGCAGCTGCCCCTCCCTGCAGCTGTGTCAGTTCAATTCGGCCAGTTGCAGATTTTCCCACCAGGCTGGGCACAACCGTTCTTTTAAAAACTTGAGTTGCCCACAGTCATGTTTAAGATGGGTGCCCTTATCAATCTTTTAATCAATTGGTATCCATCAATCCCCCAGAATACCTTGCACTGTCCAAAGGAACTGCCTGGTCCCCGTCCCCAGGCCTGCCACTCCTCCAGGTCTCTGGGTGCAGCTGCTGGAGCTCCCGGGGTGCCCTGGCTTGAGCTGGCCTGGGAGGCGATGGCTCCGAGTCTTCTGGCGGGCTTGGCGGCCCTCTGGGCACCTGGAATGGGGAGGCAGAGGGAGACCCCAGGGCCAAGACCGTCCCTGGGCAGGATTGCCTGTGGGTAGCAGGGGGAAAACTAAGAGAAGCAAGGAGATAAGGTGTGGCATAAGCACTCGGCAGAGATAAGACTGATGAAGCTAGGTCATATGATTGTGTTCTAAAACAACTTTTCTTTGTTACTGGCACCAGTATCTGTGATTAAACATTTGATATATTTGCCTGGTGCTCTTACATAACCCAGAAGTGGTGCCAAGCCCAGCCCCAGTTAAATGCCCACAGCCCCACTGAGCCTCAGCAGAGGTTGACACCATGGAGCTGGCGAGCGCGCTCTCCCTCTTCTTGGCCATCTACCTGTCCTGCCTCGTCCTGCTGTTTTTCCAGAGGAAGTCCTCTGCCAGGGGCCAGCTGCCTCCTGGGCCCACTCCGCTGCCTCTCCTTGGGAACTGCCTGCAAATCAAGGCATTCAAAACCTTGCCATCCCTCCTCAAGGTAAGTCCCCCTCCCCTGCCCAGGAGAAGCCCCCGAGATGGTCCACCTGCCCAGGGTCTCTCTCTCGGGCCTCCCCAGCCAGGGCTCTGGGCCCTCCTTCTGCAGACCCCAAGCCTTCCCAGCCGTCTCCTTCCAGCACCCCCTTCCTGGATTCTTCTGGCTGAACCTTCTTTCGGGATCCACTCTGGGTTGGTCTCCTTTTTCTTCACCTTCCATTTGTGCATTCACACCTACATGAAGCCTGGGGCCGGATTCCCCCCCTTGGCTGTCATAGCTTAGATTTGGCGGAATCATCTTCTGACTGAGGAGACCAAAATCACCTGAGACTGGACTGCCATTTGTCAGAGATGGTGTAGGGTCTCCTGCGTGGGCAGGGGGGGGGTGGACTAACCGACCTACAAGGTCCCTATGAACTCCATTAATCTGTTAAATTGTTAAATCTGTTAAAGTGTCCCAAGGACCCACACAAACCAGGATTCAAGAACACTTTTCTAGGCTAAATCGGTTCCCGAGAAGCCCAGTGAGGCTCAGGAAATGGTTTGCTCTCCCTGGGAACCTTATCAAGATTATTTGGGAGGCAGAGTGAAGCCTGTGGAGCCCCCCCCCCCGCCAAGAGGATGGCACATAATCTTGGCACGAAGGTTGTTCTAGAGAGTAATAGCCTAGAATAGCCGCCACCTCTACCACCCATTTTGAATTCGTCTAATATCTGGGATATTAATGATGAAGCATCAGGAAATGCAGATATCTCCTTTCCTGTATCTGAAGGATGCAAATGCTGCCTCCATTGTCAAAAGATCCCCCAGCACCGTTTTCTACAATTTTGGAGGCTTTGTTTCCAATACTTTAGCTGCGTGGGGGGGGGGGTGTCTCTTCTGCCTTGGTGTGACTTCAGAGCATGATGCAATTTTTCCTTGGACTGAATGATACACAGTGTGTTACGCTACATGATGAATAAAGGAATGTTTATTTAATAAACAATATTTATGTTCCAAGAACTGGACTATCAAGGCAACTGGTGATTTATGAGGCAGGACTTCTGGCATTAAGATTGTACCTCGCAGCACCTTCAGTGGCTGCACTGCAAAAATTCTCTGTCAATCACAAGCCACTTGAGCCGCTAAGGCTCTGCATCTCTGTCTAAAACGGTCCTGCGAGCTGAAGGACTCTCGGCTCAGGCCAAGGCAAAAGTGAAGTGGCCTCGTTGGTTGCTGGCCCCCTGACGGCGGTGTGGGCTGATTTCCACAGCAGAGAAGCTCTGACTGCCTTCATCCAGTGACAGGCGTCCTGCTGGCTCTGTGCAGTTAGTTGGGGAAGGAAGAGCTTGGAAGCAAAGTCCAAGGAAGCCTGGCTGGATCCACCCTTCCCAGGTTTCCACACGGGAGGGGGGGAGGGTGGCCCTGAGGACAGCCTCTGGCAAGGGCATGAAGCCCTGGGGACCCCCTCCATCTCGGGCTGTCCTCAGGCTGACCTTGCTTGGCTTTCCGCGGTTACCCCGTTGGTGAATTTGAGATGGGTGGCTCCATCAATCAAAGTGATCAGTCGCTCAGCCAAAGCTGCGTAATGCAGCGACCTACTCAGGCAGGTGGGTGATCTGTGCATGGAATCCTGCAGATGAAAGAAGCATCTGTGGCTCTCGGGGTGGGCTGGGGGGGGAGAATTCAGCACTCAGAGAACCAGGTGGCAGACCGTGGCTTTCCGGGAAGATTATTCCATGGGCCCATCTAACTCTGGAGGTCTGGACCTGAGTACGGGCAGTCTTCGACTTACAACAGTTTGTTTAGTGACCATCCAAAGTTACAATGGCACTGGAAAATGTGACTTATGACTGTTTTTCACAGTTACGACCTTTGCAGCATCCCTGGGGTCACGTGATCAAAATTCGGACTGTCAGCAGCAGTCTCATATTTCTGACGGTCACAGCGTACCTGGATCACACGATCCCCTTTTCTGACCTTCTGACAAGCAAAGTCAATGGGGAAGCCAGATTCACTTAATAACCAGGTTGCTAACTACTGCAGTGATTCACTTAACAACCGTGGCAAGAAAAATCATAAAATGGGCCAAAACTCACTTAACAAATGTCTCACTTAGAACAGAAATGTTGGGCTCAATTGTGGTTGCAAGTGGAGGACTGCCTGTGTTTCCATCTCTCCTTTTGGTTCCTGTGCAGCTGTGGGAAAAATATGGCCCCGTTTTCACGGTCCACTTTGGCAACCGGCCCATCGTGGTCTTATGTGGCTACGAGGCCGTGAAGGAGGCCCTGATCGAGAGGGCAGAAGAATTCTCCGGGAGGAAAACCAACCCGACCCTGCAGAGGACCTTCCAGGGATACGGTGAGGGCCCCAGGCTGGCGGGGCAGGAGCAGGCCGGGCTGCTGCTGCTGCTTTCCCGGCCACGGGGCCCATCGCTCTCCTCTGTCCCCAGGGGTGGTCTTTTCTGAGGGGGAGCGCTGGAAGCAGCTGCGGCGGTTCTCCCTGACTGTCCTGAGGAATTTTGGAATGGGGAAGAAGTCCATCGAGCAGCGGATTCAGGAGGAGGCCCAGTTCCTGCTGGAGGCATTTCGGAAGACCCAAGGTCAGGCTGGGGAGGGGCTTTGGGACTGGCTGACCATCCAACCCATGCTAGGATTGCTGAGGTCAGATGTCCAGAACATAGATGTAGAATCCCAGGGCTGGAGGGGACCTCAGGGGCAGCAGGCCTTGAGCAGAGGCTCCAAGACTTCTGGTCCAGGAGATGCTTGGGCTGACCCAAGGAGGCCTCAGGCGTCCCGCCCTTTCCAGGGGAAGAAAGGGACCACCCTCCACCCTCCCAGAACAAACCAGGAGAAAACCATTTACCTTTTGGCCCTGAGCAGTTCCTTCAACGCGCTGACCCTCTCTCCGTTCTTTCTCCCCCTGTGCCAGGGAAGCCCTTCAGCCCCATCTTCTTCCTCAGCTGCGCCGTCTCCAACGTCATCTGCTCCATCGTCTTCGGCAATCGCTTTGATTACAAAGACAAGGAATTCCTGGCTCTCATGAAGATGATGAACGACAGCTTTCGGCAGATGAGCACCAGCTGGTCTCAGGTAGCCCTCGCTCCTCTTGGCCATACGGAGGGACCTGAGAGAAGCTGGGACCGGCCCAAGACACCGGGCAGGATGAGACCAAGACACAAGGGGCAGCCAGGAGGGAGGAAAGGACCCTTGAAAGAAAAATCTCCAAGATTATATGTGTTCCTCTCAGGGCAGCTTTATGGTGCAAATGCACCTGCTGATTTATTCTTGAAATGCTATATTAATTAATGGATTAATTGATCTCGTTCTTTGAGTCCCTTTGGCTAGGCATCCACCGGCTCGAATGAGCTCTTTTCTGACACATCCTTTCCCTCTCGTTTCCTGCAGTTCTATGATATCTACGCCAACCTGCTGAGATACTTCCCAGGGCCCCACACCAAGATCTATGACATCCTGGAGGACATGAGGCTCTTCATTGCCAGGCGGGTGAAGAAGAACAAGGAGAGCCTGGACCCCAACTCTCCCCGGGATTACATTGACTGCTTTCTCATCCAGATGGAGAAGGTAGGAGGCGGGCAGGGAGCCCAGCTACAAGGCTGTGGGTGGGCCCAGGGGGCTTTGCCACTGAGCAAAAGACGCCCCAGGGGTGTGAGCGCGCTGTCCCTCCCTAAGCAAACACAGTCACCAAAGGACAGGAAAGTGGGGAGATGTGAGCTTCTCAGCCAGAACTCGTAAAAGGAACTTCCGATCTGGCCCAAGGGAAAGCAAAGGGGCACAGCTGGTGTCCAGCAGCCCAGCAGTCCCACCAGCGCAGGGTCGGGATGCCCAGCGTTTGCTGCTCCTTTCCTGCAGGGGGCGCTGGGGCACTGGCAGAGACAGGGACGGAAGTAAGAAAGGGGCCGACAGTGGAGGCAGACCGTCCCCTGGGAATCCCCTGGGCCAGTCCCGCCACTCGCTAGGACCAAGGGGCCATTTCTGCTTGGAGGAAACCGGCCCTTGGCCAGCCTCCAAGCAGGGCTCCTCTTGCCTGGTGTGCCGCTCCCAACCCAGCTGGAAAGCCCCCTTGGAGCCCCCCCAAACTTCTCAGGCGCTTGGCTTCCACTTGGCCTTCAGGAGAAGGACAACCCAGACAGTGAATTCAACCAGAAGAACCTGGAGATGACCACGCTCAACCTGTTCTTTGCTGGGACGGAGACGGTCAGCTCTACCCTGCGATACGGGTTCCTGTTGCTGATGAAGTACCCCGAAGTGCAAGGTACTGGGGGGAGGGGGGATTCAGGCCCATCACAGCACATGTCTCTAGGCTGGGGAAGGAGCCCCCCCCCCCAAGGGCCACCAGGATCGCTAGGCCAGTGGGAAGTTGCTATGAGCTGCCCAAAGGCCTGGATCCAGCCCGAGAGCCCCCCATATAGGAGGTCAGGCCTGAAGCTTCGGGGGGCGAAGGCGGGGGGGTGCCAGCTCCATGGCGCTTGAGAACAGATCCCTCAGCAGGTGGAGACCCCTCCTGCCCAGTTCTTTGCCCCCCCCCCAGCCGCTGAGCCAGGCGCATCAGAGATGCGGTTGAAGCCACTAAGTTTAAGGCCACCTTTTGCCAGCAAAGATGCACGAAGAAATCGACCGCATGATTGGCCAGAACCGGATCCCCAACATTGAAGACCGGAGCCAGATGCCCTATGTGGATGCGGTCATCCACGAAGTGCAGCGGTTCAGTGATCTCATCCCCATGAACGTGGCCCATGCGGTCACCCGCGACACGGAATTCAGAGGCTACCTCATCCCAAAGGTCAGAGCCCGGGGGAGGGGGACACAGGCCAAGCGGGCATGGGGCCGGCATGTAGCCACCCTGGGCGCTGGCTGGCAGAGAGCTTCCAGGCCAAGCTCTGGGTGGAGAGTGCCCAGCTCGAGGGGGGACAGTGTGCTTATGTCCTCTCCACCCAACCGGCCAGGCGCAACGGGGGGAGGGGGTCGATGGGGTCCCAAAGGGTTGGCCAGACAGAAGGCTAGAAAAACCCACTGAAACCAGCTCCCACTCTGACCCTGCAAAAACCAAGCGGTCATCTCTTGGCTGCCTTCCTCAGATCGCTCAGGCACCTGCTGCCACCTGGGCGAAAGACCCCCTGCCCCTCTGGGCCTTCTCTTCCCAGGGCACAGAGGTCTTTCCCCTGCTCAGCACCGTCCTGCACGACGGCACCAAGTTTAAAAGCCCCGAAGGGTTCCACCCGGAGAACTTCCTGGACGAGAATGGGCGCCTGAAGAGGAACGACGCCTTCGTCCCCTTCTCCGCAGGTATAGCCACACCGAGCCCCCCCACTTCTCCCTGCCACCCTCCCGGCTTCTTGGCTGCCCCTGGGTCTTTTCCTTTTACGCCCTGCCCTTCTGGTTTCCCTGCCAAGCTGGCATTGGGGGCTGCCTTGGCATTTCCTGCGCATGCTGGACCCCCCCTTTGCCCCCACTGGCAACTCAGGAACCCAGGCGAGAGGCGGAGGGGCCCCTCTAGGCACCTGCCTTTTCCAGAGAGAGGTGAGCGGCTCCTGACCATCCAGCTCCCAGCCAGAAAATGGCTTGGACCCGCCTGCCCGGAGGTCTAAGCCTGCCTCTCTGGCCCACTCCTTGCAGGCAAGCGCATCTGCCTGGGGGAAGCCCTGGCCCGGATGGAGCTCTTCCTCTTCTTCACCACCATCCTTCAGCACTTCCGGCTGAAGCCCGTGGTGGACCCCAAGGACATCGACCTGACACCCCAAGAGTTCGGCTTCGCCACCATCCCGCCCCTGTACGAGCTCTCGGTCGTCCCCCGCTGAGAGAAGGGGGCCTCTGCGCTCATGTGCTTTCGCACCAGCTGGACTTTCGGGGGGTGGGGGGCTTTAGGGTCCCCTTCTCTGCGACCCACCCGGGGCTGAGATCTCTGAGGGGCTGGAAGGAGATGCCCCTTCCAGGTGTTTGCCTTGAAAATACAAAGCTTTGCGGGGATGCAGGTGACCTGAACGGGTGGAGCCTGGTTTGTTCTAAGCCATGAGTGTGTGTGTGTGTGTGTGAGAGAGAGAGAGAGAGAGAGGGGGGGGGCCGGGGGGGCTGGTTGTTATTGTGCACAATCCCTGGAGTAAACCTAGGTGGCCCACGTGGTGCTGCCTCAAGAGAGCAAAGCAGAAAAGTAGAGAGAGCAAAAGCCAAAGACACGGTTGCCATGAGAAGCCAGGGATCTCCTCGGCCCCCGCCTGTCCAGGACCAGATGGCCCCAAATGTGGCACTCAGGAAGGCCGCTTACAGGGCACACAGATGCCCCACCCCCACCCGTGAGTGGAATTCCTCCCGCTTGGGCCGTGGGCTCTGTGGGGCAAGGAAGGGACTGAGTGACAGAGCAGGGATGCGTCTGCCTGTTTCTGGGGCCAGTAGAGCAACTGGTCTGCATTGTCTGGGCCGCCTCCTGCCGCCTTCAAAGGGCTGGAGAAGAATGGCTACCAGGCAGCACCGGTGCGCACCAAGCTATGGTCAGCTACTCAGGCCAGACTCTGGGCCGACACCAGGACAGGCATCAGCGCCAGCTCAGCTGGAGCAGACCAAAAGGGTCCAGCTGGACTTGCCAAGCCTCAGCGGGATCCGAAAGAGCTGCAGACTTGGGTTGCAGCCCAGAGCCAAAGGGAAAGCAGCTCACGCAAAGCAGCAGCACCTTGGCCAGCCCTCAGCTCCCAGGCTGCCTTCACGCAAAGTGCGTCGTTCAGTGACAGAGTCGCCCCCTGGCGCCTTCGACCATAACTCACCTACATTCACTCGGTTTGCTAAGACCCCAAAGGCCTAACCCAGCAAGCACAGCCATGGAATCTGAATTGTTTGTGCAAATGCAGCCAGGAAGAAGGAGAAAAGGAAGGAAAATAAATAATAATAATAATAATATGCTGGTCTATGGCCATAATATAAATTGGGGGGGGGGAG
>JANHFR010008632.1:5300-15365 GCA_032468015.1 Mimophis mahfalensis | reverse complement strand
CATCTTCTGGCTCCTATGTAGAAGGCAGTGGCAGCCGTTTCTGCCACTGTTATTTATCTCTACCTTCATAAAAACTAGGTAGTTCAAAAAAACAATCAGGTAAAACAACACCCATTACAGCAGCATAACACAGCTTCTCAAGGCCCTAAAGTCCTACCCTTCTAAACTTTAAGTGTGAAGCCCAATTAAATCTCAAGGATCCAATAACACAGGATAAATAAGACCATAAGTGGTATTCAGCCAATCCCAACAAGTTCCGGACTGTTTTTTTGACTGGTTCAGAGAATCAGCAAATACCACCTCTGATTGGCTGACACCACAAATACCACCTCTGATTGGCCAACAGCATAGCCATGCCCACTAAGCCACATCCACAGAACCAGTAGTAAAAAAATTTGAAACCCACCACTGAATAAGACCCTACATGCAGAAAGTGGTCCCATAGTTGTCATATTTTTAGGTCAGGACTGGCCCTGGATTATATTAAAAACATACCAACATCCATGTCAATGGAGATCTCAATAATTCAGATCATAGCTGTCCCAAAGATGCTTTTTCCAAAGTAACTGTACTTTCTTGGATTTTTTTCCTTTGAAGAAAATGCCATTCCCCACCAGTTAGTTACCACTGAAGAAGCTTCTTAGATGAGAAGTGAAACATTTTCTAAGAGAAAGAAAAATCAAGTATCCTGTTGAACACACCAAGGGTTTAAGTCTTTATTGGGAGTGTGAAATACAATGATCAACTCAAATAGTATTCCTCAATATTCATCCCCACATAGGACTTGGCGCAAAACCAAATGAGTCCACCTTATGTCCAGAAACACAGAACAAGTGCATTAAAATCCCCTCACCAGGTTCCAAGTCCAAAGGCTAGAAAGTGAGTTCAAGTCCATGAAAGCCAGCTGGGTGACTTTGGGCCAATCACTCTGTTAAATCCAAGAGGAGAGCAGCTTTGCCTGACTCTCCTGTTGATTGGTCTGAATGCAGAGTTGGAGTTTACTCTGCTAGCCACTTAACAACTAATTAGGAAAACCTTGCAACTATTGGAGGTCGATGGATTATAGGAACCAAGTTAGAAGATCAAGGCATTTGCGGTCCAGAAGAAAGGTGTTTATTTACAGTCTATATACATCAATGCAAGCAGATACAGGATCATTCACAAGGTGGTCAGTACGTTGGAAGAAGAGCAGAACGTTGGAACACGAGAAGCAGAACGGTAGAACACAAGGCATGTGTGAGCCTCCCATATTTATAGGCTTCTGCTCAGCCTATGATTGACAACTCACATGGATACATTTGGGCGGCAAAGTCTGCCTAGCAGCAGACAGCCTGGCACCAGTTGAGTGAGTGTGGTGCGGCCTGACCTAGTCAGCCATTTTAAATGCACCAAACCTTACATTTTTTATAATCTAACAATGAATACATTCAACACACTCTCCCTCAGTGCAACCAGTGGTGGGATTCAAATTTTTTTACTACTGGTTCTGCGGGCATGGCTTAGTGGGCATGGCTATGCTGTCAGCCAATCAGAGGTAGTTCTCCGAATCAGTGAAAATTATCGCTACCAGTTCTCTGGAACCTGTTGGAACTGGCTGAATACCACCTCTGAATCCAACCCACTTCAAAGGTTGTTGCAGTGGGGAAAATAAGAGGAAGAAGGTGTGGTGAATATGTATGTACATTGGATAAATTTACCATCTTGAGTTATTTGTAAAAATAATAAAGGTGGAATATAAATACATACATACATACATACATACATACATACATACATACATACATGGTAGGTTGCAATTTCATCTGGGTTTGTCCCATGCAGTACCATACTCTAGATATCAGATAAGCGTATCCATTGTATAATACGGTATACTGTATATATCTAATCCAAATAACATTAATAAGCATTAAAACTAAAGAACAACCAAATGCTAGATCTTTTCACTATAAGAATGTGTAAATTTAACTCCATTTTCTTTTTTCAGTTCATTTTGGCTGCTTCAGTACCTATTGGCAGATATCTTTTTCCACAGATACATATTAGAAATACACAGATTTCTATATGTAAGGTCATTTTTTATTTTCTCTGGTTGTAATATTTCAGTTATTTTTCTTGGTTGTCATCGTCTACTTTTCCATTTGCAAATCTATCAAACTGTGGGATTTTTCCATTTTTTTCCCTTGGTAGCTGGAAGTAAATTGTAATGTATTATTGTAAAATCTGACCTAGATATTCGAATACACACTCCTTATGATTTCAGAAAACTGAAAAAACTAAACTTTGTTTTGTGTCCTCATCTAAAACTGTGTGTTATAGGGTTTTTTTTTACCTTTTTACTGTGCCAGTTACCTCTATGTTTTTGGTGAATAATCTGCTTTTGTGTTTTTATATGTCTATGTTTGTGTTTACTGAGTGTATAATTTCAGTATATTTCTTTCATAAATCAATTAATATGCAGTAAAAATATCCCAAATTTTTAATGGAAATAAGGATAAGTGACTTGTTTTTCTATGTTAGTAACACAATACTGTCATGGGAAAAAATATATCTCTTTGGTCGCTAAAAGTTGACAAATATTTGATAGCATATAATCAATCAATCAACCAACACAAAGCACACCATCTTTTTTTTTTTAAATTCTGTATTGCTCCATCATTCTTCCCTTAAACTTTCACTTCCAACTTCAGGAATGACTATTTTTCTGATTACTTTTTATAGGAAGGGGAAAGAGGATACATCCAGTCTTTAAATTTATGATGAAAGGAGGATTGAGCTACCTGAAATTTTCAAAAAGCCTTGCTTAGAGACCAGAGCACTGGTACAGAATCTAAAATGAACCCTATAAAACTGCATAGCAAACACTGTAATGTAATCTAGAAAAGAAATGACTCCCATAACTCAGATGACAGACCACCATTATTTTGTCATTTAACCAGAGCATTTATACGGGTTGCAATGGGTTTATACAGCAACATGAAGAGAATTGGAGATCCCATCTGTTTCATTTTCTCAAAAGTGGAGAAAAAGGGCAAAGCTGTCTGTCTCCAGTCAACTTAGAAGCTTCACTATCAAAAGGTGACACATGAAAACAGGTTTACTAAAATACGTATCACATTACTCAATGTGAACACTTCATATGTATGACAGTACAAAAACAAATTGCAGCACTGAACAAATGTTGTCAGGCAGTGTGCACTTTTGAACATTTGGACATCTGACTGTGTTATGAACAGCTTCTGTAATAAGTTGGATATGACTACTTGTGAAATATTTATTTACTAGGGAGATAACTAATAAATTTAGCGATACCTTCCCAAATCCATCCGGCCTTTCTAGTCCTTTTTTCAGGTATAATTCACAACAATATCCTTTTATCTATGGAGATTGGTTGTCCCAAATGTGCTTTTTCAAAAGCAAACTGGTATATGCAGTACAATGCAGTGAGCCATGTGCAGACCTACTGGGGAAATAAAATAACCACTTCATAAATGTGTGGCACAACATCGGAGAACAAACCTATCAGGACAAGATTCAGTAGTCCATCTGTATTTAAAAGACAAAGGCCACTCTTTTGAAGATAACAGTGTTCAAGAGGACCTCTGGTTTAAAAGAGCGGTCAAGGGCCATCTATGTCAAAGTCGAATAATTCTTTCTCAACAGAGGGGGAGGGATAAGACATCATCAATCTCCAGTCTACAACACAGTCCTTTCAACAGTTCCAAGAAGGCTCCACATCACACTTGCACCACTCAGGTGACCCTGATGACACAGATAAACCTCCAGGTGGTTTTAATGACTTGCTAAAAAAAATGCAAATGTCCAGCTGTCTGCCAGGAGTATAAATCCTTCCATTCCCCACCATCCAAGCAGAGCTGAAGAAGCGTTTTGGATAAGAAGTGAAACATCTTCAAAGAAAAACCAGGAAGTCCAGTTGCCTCTTGAAAAAAGCACCTTTGGGAATATCCCTTTGTATCTTTCACTTTGGGATGATAGCCTGC
The DNA here is from genome assembly GCA_032468015.1 of Mimophis mahfalensis. NCBI lineage: Eukaryota > Metazoa > Chordata > Lepidosauria > Squamata > Mimophis > Mimophis mahfalensis. The sequence continues at coordinate 11,367 of JANHFR010008632.1, read as the reverse complement.
CTTGATTTCACAATGAAAACATGAGCTATGGCCACTCACCCTGTAGACTACAGCTCATTCTTGCAAATGGAACTGTTGCGTGAGATAAGCATTTTGAAGCATGCTTCCTTCCCATGTTTTAACAATTGAAGTAAAGTAGGACATAGATTCTGGCAGTTGCCCAAAGAGGGGAACATGAAACTTGATCCTGAAACTCTAGTCTGCCCATTATTAATGCATTGCTAAATAAATAAATGAATGAATGAATGAATGAATGAATGAATGAATGAATGAATGAATGAATGTAAAAAATGCTTTTCCTATTTTGTGTAAAGCGTTCAGAATTTCTTACCCTTCTCTTGCCTTCTGCTTTGTGCAAACCTGAAATAAATGGCCATGAGTTCCCTCATCTACTGCTTATAAGTGATATATAAGATGCAAGAATCATATGTTCTATGAGTCGTTTACACTGTGCTTGCAAGTATTGAAGAAAATACAAACATTTATCAAGAGTATATTGCAGCCATCTCCTCTCTCTTTTGTAATCAAATACAAAAGTAATATTTTGAATGTACTTGCATGCCTAAGTGATAAAAGATAGGTCTTGACAGAGCCTTAGGCAAAAGATCCCATTCAATATTTTTGACTTCTTTGAACTCATAGTTCCTGCACAAAGGGCAGGTAGCTGTTGTGGCAAGAGAACCTTTGAGCCAAGAGTCTTCAAACTTGGTAAGTTTAAAACTTGTGGACTTCAACTCCCAGAATTCCTGAACTAACATGACTGCAGGAGGAATTCTGGGAGTTGAAATCCACAAGTCTTAAAGCTGTCAAGTTTGAAGAGCCCTGCTTTGAGCAGCTCTACTTGTGCATCATCTATACCTGCTCCTAGATTGGGAGGCCCTTCATACAGTTACTCATGGTCTAGTTACCTCATGAGGAAATTATTGCAATGTATTCTACATACAGCCAGGAGGGAAATGTCCAGAAGTTGTTACAAAAACAAAAAGTACAGAAGAATTCCTTGAGCCTTGGCAAGGAATGAAGTACTAAGAAGAGCCTCAGGTTGCCTCCTCCCTAACTCATTGCGTTCCCACAGTTCATGTGTCTCTCATCCTGGTGATGATCTGAGGCTTTTAAAAACATGGTTGCTCTCCCAGGCCTTCAAAGTAGGATGGTTGTGGAGCCCCTATTATAGCTCTGTATATTGAATATTATTGTCAGGGTGCTTTTTGAATTTTTCTGTTTTGAACTGTAAGTCACCAGATTTATATTCTGAAGCAAGGCAGTTTTCAAATCCAATCACTCTATCAATCAATCAGGCAATCTGAAGCTAATGGAAACTGATTTTGGTTCTGAACATATGCTGGGTCCAGGACAAAGACTTGTGGATCCTTTAACATCTTCTTTCACAGTTAGGTTATTCTCAAATAAGGCCCAAAATTTTCTTTGTGTCCCCTCACACCAAAATTTCTCGTGGATTTTTATTTGAGGGCATATATAGACATGGGGGAACGTAGGAGGTCTGTACCACATTCCTTTTTAGTCATTTGACACCAGAATTCTATAAATATCTATTCAGGACATATTTTCACAGATTCAGAAAGCCAATGATTGAATGTGTCTCTGAAAAATCTCAGCTTTCTTTTAGAAACTATCAGCCAGCAAAAGAACAGTCACATATTAATGACATGCTTAGAGTAAACATTTGTCCTTCACTTGCTATTTTTTTTTTCTGTACATTTTTTTAGTCTCTTCTTAAAAATGCTAATGAAGCATGAAGAAGAGAATGTGGAGAGCACTAAGCTGTTGCAGCCTCATGTTACCCATATTGCTTTATGATCTGAACAGCTAAATGGCCAAGTGCTCTAATATTCAATTAATGACTTGAAGGAATTCAGGGAACGGAAAAGCCAAGGAAGTGGATGGGGTTTGGGAGAAGGATTGCGCAAGATGTTGTTTTCATGATCTGCGTTAGCCCGGATGACTCACTCTGATGAAGGTTAATGAGGATAGTTCAAATGCTGGGATGTAATTAAATAGAAATAATTAAAGTAACTGACATTGTGGTAAGCAGCAAAAATCAAAGAGGAAAGCAAGCCTGAATTTGTTAATCGTTTCTTATTAAGACACAGAATGTAAGGATTAGAAAATCTTTCCCATTTTCAAAACTATATTCAAAACTACCTAATTACTGCCTAAAAATATATTTTATCCCATGCTCAGCCCAGAATAACTCGGTAGTGACTGGACTGTTTTACCAGTTTGCCTACCATGATTTCCCACTTTGAAATGATAGTCAGGCTTGAAGATGGCCAATCAACCCTGAATACTCTCAGCTGGTCTAATGAAAGTCACTCCAACCATCTGTTTGATGCCAGTTTTATGAGAGTAAGATTTCATGACTATGTAAAAATAATGCTAATTAGTGCAATTCTTCAGAAAGTACAGGTAATCCTCAACTTACAACCACAATAGAGCCCAACATTTATGTTGTTAAGTGAGAATTTGTTAAATGGGCTTTGCCTCATTTTACAATCTTTCTTGCCACAGTTGTTAATTGAATTGCTGCAGTGGATAAGTTAGCAACCTGATTGTTAAATGAATCTGGCTTCCCCATTAACTTTGCTTGTTAGAAAGTTGCAAAAAGTGATCACATGACCCTGGCATGCAAATGATTGCAAGTGTGAAAAATGGTCATAAGTCCCTTTTTTCAGCACCATTGTAACTTTGAATGGTTCACTAAATAAACTGTTATAAGTCGAGGACTACCTGTATGCTTGGTCTTCCAAGAGAACAGAACCATTAGTTGTCTAAAGGCCAACAATGGTTTGGATTTAACTATACAGAAACTTCCAGAGACTGTACTTAAAATGGATGCCAAGCTCAAATCTTTCAGAAGTGATTTGATTACAGTTGTGCTGTTGCCAAAAAAATAACTGTTCAATTCAGTTATGTGCTGTAAAGTGAATAAGTAACAGTGAACTATTTTTGAAATCTAAGAGATGGTAAAAGTTGTCAAATCCAAAGTTATTTCATCCCCTTGTTAGATTATCATTGGTCATTCTAAATCTGATCCATCCTGTTCATACCTATGCCTGCGTGAGAGACATACTTTCACATTCTGTATAAGGAAACTCACTTTATCGCTTGGCTATCTTCTAGAGATAAAAAAAACCCAGTTAAAATGGGGCAAAGTACCCAGCCACAATTGTATTCTGGCACAGCTAATGGAAGGCAAACAGCTTGATGGGCTGGCGTCATTATTCTCTTACACAGATAATCCAGCTGACATCCCAGCTATAGTTATCTCCATTTTTTTCCCCAAAAAGGTAGCCAAAACAATACTGCCAACTACAGATCTATACAACTATATAATGTAATTGAAAAATGTATATCCAGATGCCTGAACTGGAAGCTCCTGCCCCCAATCTGGGAAAAAAAGAATGTAATTAATAGTGAACAGTCAACCCTGATTATGCAACATTTAGCTAAAAAATGTGCAACAAAAATTCCCATATGTTCATTGCTTCAATGAACTTTAAGGCAGGCTGGATTCAAAAGTTCTACAATCAACGAACGGTTATTATAGAGTTGCATGACAACATATGCCTCAAAAAAATATTATAGTCAGCCTGGGAAAATCTTTGATCTGATTTCAATAGCCAAAAGAGTCAAGCAAAGCTGTAGTTTGGTTCCTTTCTTTGTTAGTATTTATATAAATTCCCTCATAAATTGACTTCAGGGGATCTATTTACATATCCTCAAGCTGGCAAATAAACATTTTCCTATCTGGCTTTATGCTGTCATCTCGTCATTAAGCCGGATCAGCCTCAGGAGAATTCATTATACCCTTGTTCAACACTGCCAAGAGACACAGATAATTATTAAGTACCACAAGACAAAAGTCACATTTCTTCCCATAACACCAAGATCTACAGATGACATACAAGACAATACAGGATATAGAACAAGTTAAATGCCTTAAAATTTCAGTCTTCACAAGAAAAACAGCTTATGCTAATGATATTTCCTGGAGAAGAGTTGTGATAATACTTGGATTCCATAGAAAACAGATTTTGGATTTGTTTCCTGGATGGAAACAAGAACCATTTTGATTTCTAGAAATATATTTAGTAAGGTAAAGTTTCAAAGCAATTCTACCATTCGTTTTATACCTATCATAATTAAGCTGGGGTGGCTCTGAATTTCTTTCTGATCACCCTAAGTGGCAATCAGTGGTGCAATTCAACTGGTGTAACAGCTGGTTTACTTCGTGCATGCATGCATGCTTTGTGCATGCGTGCCAAACGTGCACTGCACACGCCCATTCAGTTGGGACCGAAAAACAGCTAAGGCGCAGCAATCCGTGCTGCCACATCAATCAACTGGGCTTCAAACAAAGCAAATCAAGGTACCTATAGTGCAAGCAGGCAGGTAGGCCAAACTCATCACTCACTGAACTGGTTTGCCAGAACCAGCCCAATCATAACAACCAGTTCGGACAAACCGGACTGAACCGGTAGAAACCCACCCTGGTGGCAATCCAGACAAGAATCACAATTAAGTATACTACTTTGAAATTTGCTCCCTGTGAACAAACAGGCAAGCTAGGAAAAGGACACTTGACACTTCTTTAAAATAAAGTTTAAATAGTTAAAAGCTGTGTTTTAATTTCATGAGTCATACTAGCTATAAAGGGAATAATCTCAAATCAGATGACTCTCAAGCTGTGAAAAGTCTGGAAGAAAGATAAAATGAATTTTTGCTCAATTCTCTTTGTAGGATGACCTTTTTTTTTCTTTATAGGAAATCTTGGGCACAGTTAGAGTTAAAGAGAAGAAACAGCTCTTAAAGCCTCTATGTCAAAATCCATAACTCTGTGTCTTGTCTTGAGTACATCAAAGTGCCAGAGTATTGTACTCTATGTATTGATTACTTCAGATAAGGTATGATTTCATTTCCTCCCCAAGGTTTTCCGTTTGTTGGCTTTCTTTTGTTCGTAGATTATAGTTATAGTTGTACAAACTGTGTTCATATACTCTATACATCAACCTTCCCCAACCTGAACAATTAATTTCTAGAATGCTCTGAGAGTCTGACCTATAACAACCTCCTGATGTAATTCCTATTATGTACTGCCAATTATCAACATCTCTAGTTCCATGAATTGTTCAGTTGCACACATACAGTTATAGGATGTGGGTAATGTTCAACTGAGAAATCTGTCATTTCCACTGAGAGCACTGGGTCGAAGGTCACAGGGAAGTGTCCAACAGCACTGATTAGTGCCACATTTTTGGCAAAGGTTCAGAGTCCAATTTATAGAATAAGATACTGATTTGCCCTGGATTTCATTTGCCTTTTTGCTATCCCTTCACTAAGGAGAGGTCATTTTAGAGCTCATCAAAGTTTTGTTGTTTTTTTTAGCACCTCATTCAGTCAGTCATTCACTTATTCACCCTTGCATAGAAAATAAGAACAAATGGGGCTGAACAGCAAAAGAAAAGCCAACATATATCACTTCTAAAGAAAAATATAGTACATACTGCTGTGCAATAGAATTGTTATACAGCATACCTAAGGAATACCAGTCATGCTCGGGTGATATTACAATCACAGAATATTTGAACTCCATCAAAATGACTATAGCATATGCTGGGCTTTTCTCCACTGGTGACTTAAAGCATTCTCCATTTGTGCTTGAATTTGCAGACAAGGATAGAAGCATGAAGTTTACGCTATCCATTGCCAATCCCCATCTTACCTCTATTACCAACCATCTGATTTCCCTAACATATTTTCCATAATTTGAGGATGCCCTTGGGTAATACTAGAATCAGGATAAAATCATTACATGCTAAAGACAACTTGTATCTATCTTAGTCATGGCAGAAAAATTATATTGCCAGACTTATTTGCTAGAACACAATTATTTATTTATTTATTTATTTATTTATTTATTTATTTATTTATTTATTTATTTATTAAATTTATGTACCGCCCTTCTCCCAAAGGACTCAGGGCAGTGTACAGGGCATTAAAAAACATTAAATACAAAAGTTAAAAATGAATTAAATAGAACATGCCC
>JANHFR010008630.1:12893-26163 GCA_032468015.1 Mimophis mahfalensis | reverse complement strand
AGCCCTAATGAGCAGGCATATACATGGAATGAAGGCTGTTGCTGAGCACAATAAGTTGTGCTCTTAGATTGTAAGCCCGCCTGAGTCTTCGGAGAAGGGTGGGATATAAATGGGATTTTTAAAAAAGTACTAAATAAAATAAGCAAATAGCATAAATTGCTGCCATGGAAGACAGCAAAATCCTGAAAGGTAAAAACAAACACGTGTCATGGAGTAATACCCTGCTAGAAGTAGATGGTTCTCTTGTAGTAACAATAGTCTTGTGTTGATGTACAATAACTTTTCAGTCAGCCAAATATGAGAAAATCAGATGGAAGTATATTTGGAGATCAGTGAAATGAGAGTTCCACGCTCAAAAGGCTGATTCTAATTGTCCATGACATTCTGAGGTGCAATCTGTACAGGCTCCAAATTTTTAATTTTTAACTTTAATAAGATTACTGAAACTGTACAAACGTTCAGCATCTGGTGAGAGATTTTCCAGGATAATAATGCTAAAATGCTCATGAACTGGTGAGATCTGGAGCAATTGTAAAGTGGAGGGGCAGGGGATGCTTGCATCATTGCACAATGACTGCATCATCATTATCCCCAACTTTCCACAGCCATAATGAAAGAAAGGAATCTGACGACAGCAATGTTATGAAAGTATATAGTACAGGTAGTCCTCGACTTACAACAGTTTGCACAGTAACCATTCAAAGTTACAACAGCGCTGTGAAAAAAGTGACATGATCATTTTTCACACTTATGATTGTTGCATCACTCTTACGGTCATATAAGATCACCTTCTGCAACCTTCTGACAAGCAAAGTCAATGGGAAAACTAGATTCAGTTAACAACCATGTCACTAATAACTGCAATGATTCACTTAACAACTGTAACAAGGAAGGTCATAAAATGGAACAAAATTCACTTAACAAATATCTTTGCAATAGAAATTCTGGACTCAATTATGGTCGTAAATCGAGGACTACCTGTATTATAACAAGAAAGGAATAACACTTCCACAATTCCTGCCTTGGAAACTGGCTGGTTATTATAATAAGAAAGGATGTCAGACTATTTAGGCCTTTAATCTGGACCAGGATTTGTGGTTTTTAAGGCCTTATAGGCTCTCCGAATGCCTTCTAAAGTGGTCACCACACTGTAGTTATTAGATTGCCAATTATTTCCCAATTACCAATGTATAATTGGTGACAGAAGGGAAAAATTAAATACATAGGGGCACAATTATATTAACACTATAATTTATTTGATTTTTAATTACATTATAATGAAATTAAATCAAATTTTGTTTTTGCCCTACTGTCACGATGTGAGATTGCACAGCTCTCCAGGGTAACCACTGGCCCAAAATAATGTGTGCATCCTTGATTTAAAGTGTGTGTTCTGTTACTTACTTACTACTCCATTAAGCAGACCCCAAACATTAGCCAAGAGAAATATTAAGGATGAAAATAAAGTATATTTTAGATATTATATTCTAGCTTTCATGCTTATGCAAAGGTGACATCTAAACATCCATCCATGGTTATTTAGAAACCAAAAATAATCAACTACCCTCTTAGGAAGAAGCGGATTACAGCATGAGGTAGAAACTAATTCTACAAGTAGTTTATATTAACAAGTGTAGCCTCTGGCAACTGGAAAACTCACAGATAAATTTTGACAAGTATACACAAACTGTTCCTTTGATCCTACAATTCTAATTTAAAGCATGAAAATAGTTGTCCAATTGCCTAGCTTTATTAGGGTTTATTATCTGTTAGGTGCAAGCGAATGATGATGAAAAGATCACCAACTAGTCCCCTGATCTTTGAATGTCAAGCATAGTTATGAGGATTTAGGTGTACATTTTATGAAAAAGCTTATTTTTGCAGTCATACAACCCAGAAAGTCTTTCCTTATTTTTTCTATGAACCTTGACAGTTGAGCTATTACTTTGTGTGAGCAGCCCAGGAAATGAATCTATCATTACTACTATTATGAGCTGTCTTAATCACATTTTTATGGATAATATAATCCAGTAATCGTATTACACTGGCCTTTGTTTCATACTGATGGATTGCTAACTGTTTGCCTTTGAAGTCGCTAATTATAATCTATAAAAGCCAGTTGAATTCAATACAACACTTCCACTGTGAAATCATTATTACACTTTGTATATAAAGAGCATCTGTTGGTAAACAATTAACTAGGGACTAACAGAAAGGAAGCAATTCTTTGCCCCACTTTAATCATCACTTAGCTAGTGCCTTCCAACAAAAAAGAAAGATTCAATCAACTCTAGTTCTTTTTAACCCAGAGATCATCGCAATTAAACAATGTATGATAAAGGTTTTCTGTGTTTATTCCTTTTGGAACAATAATATTACCAGTTTGCTTTTGGATGTACTTTAAGGGTTGTCTTCTTTAAAGTCCTTCAGGGATTAGGGGACGAGTGTCTTCAAAATCTCTACACCCTCTCTGCCAATCTATTGAAATCTGGAAGAAGGCATTTTCTCTAGATACTGACCCCAAGGAACTATCCTCTGCAGGACCCAGACAGTAAAGCCTCTTCAGCCACTGCCCCATTCTCCCGAATAGCATTTCTCTGGAGATCAGAACAACCCCCAATCTTGAAAATTTTCAACAAATAACTGAGACCTGGTTTTTCCAACATGGTTTTTGTGGTCTGAGACACTCCTTTAAATTATTTTGGTGCTCTAAAATATCAGATAACTGAAGCTAAGGATCATGCCATTAAGAGACGTTATTTTCTATAACTTGTGTATGGGGTATATAATTGTTACTATAGGTTTTTTCACTGGAATAGAGTGGTAGAATGATTCCCTTAAATTCCTTCGCTTTGACAACTACCAATTTTGCCCCACCAATTACTATTGTTAACAAACAAAAAACACCAACCCACCATGAGAGCTGATATAATTGACATAACTGAACTCCTGAAATTCAAGACAGAATCAAACTGAGCATGTGCCAAGCCACCACAATGTATAAATTAGGTATATATTGATTTGTTGTCTTCAGGTCAATCCTGATGTCTGGTGACCACATGGACAAGTCCTTTCAGTTTTCTTGGCAAGATTTCAGAAGTGGTTTGCCATTGCCTACTTCTCAGAGCTAAAGGAGACTGACTGGCCCAAGGTCACCTTGCTGGTCTCACGACTAAAGTCAGACTAGAACTCACAGTCTCTTGGTTTCAAGGCTTGAAGCCTTCACCTCTACATCAAACTGACACTCGTACCTGAGTCATGCACTTGCCTTTTAAATAAAAACAGTAAACATAACACTGCAATGCAAAGCACATAATAGACTTTCCCTTTGAACAACATGAAACACCATCTGTAAATTATGCATTAGAAACTGAGAAAACTACTAACAAATTTCAATCCAAAAGAATCTAAAGGTTGTTGTCTTTTTTAAAAGGCATAATCCTAACACAAAGATGGAAGCTTAAAGGAGACATTGATCAAAATCTAAACTGCTCATAGTGTCATCCTTTCTGTGTCAAAGTTGGCACAGGTCATTTTCAAATGCCTGTACTACACTCTCAATTTTGAGTTAATCTGCTCAACTGTTGTAAGTATGCACCAAAAAAGATACTGCTCCTTTCCAATTCCTATTCACACTATGCTACATGAAAGGAAAACAACTTTAATTGAAGACAAACCCACTTTCCCCCAAAAGGAAGAACAGAATTACCATAATGTCAGCAAATGTAAGATGGGAACATGGGACCTCTCGCAGTCGCCCTTCAATTTTAAAGAAATTTTTTTCAGGAGAAACGTAGTTTTTCTTTTGGTAAATATAGCAAAAACTCTTTGTCTCTTGTGCCCTGAACACAGAACTGAAACCATGATCCTGTAGTCATATCCTGTAGACTTTTATGTAGAAAAGGATCATGTTTCCCCATCAGAAGCTATTGAGAACCCAACCCTAATCTTTTACCTATAGTCTCCAGATGATGATCTGAAGCATAGCTTGAAACATCTGTCCAGTATTAAAAAAATATCTAACTGCTCTCAGAGCATTGTCAGACTCTGATGTGAATCCTATGTATCCAGCGTAGCATTTGGACTACTTTGAAGAGTTATCTTTGGGCCAAGATTTTATCGGAACTGTACAATCTACCTACGGTAGTTTTGCTGATATGTGAGCCCCAAGGCAGATTTCCTACCACACTGCTTCTTCCTGGTTCACTACTTGTATCTGCCTGAAATTTAGTATTAACACTACTTGAAGTCTTACCCACATTTCAACAATCTCCCCAAGGCACTGTTTGCATGAGGAACGTACTATGTGACCAGACTGGCCTCAGATGTAAGTATAAGTATTCAGAAACAATTCTTCCTATTATGAAAATTAAGGTCTGCTGACACAGATCTCTGAAACCACCCATTTCTATGGAAGGCCTTGTAGCATGCAAAGGTCCTGATGTTGGGGACAACTATCTGAACAGGCATGGCAGAGTTACACAATACCATCCCAGTTTTTCTATTAACTCAACAAGGGAAAAATAATTTCATGTGCATACGTGTACAGAACAAGTAACTAGATTAAAATTATATGTTCGGCCACATTCAAACCATGCTAAATTTGTAGTAAGAAAAAGACAGGGAGCTGATGCATAGTTTATACACACACACACACACACAACACAACACAATACAACACAACGCAACACAATATTACAGGGATACAGTAGCTTGATTGATTATAATGCAGCCATAAGTCTGAGATATGTTTTTGTACCCAAGAGCTAATGGCTAATTTACCAGTTACTGCAAGGACAACAAAACACAAATCAGGATGATGAACTCTATCCCAGTTGTGGAAGAACTGAGATGACTCTCTTGGCAGGTGTAATTGACAATTACTGTGATGCATTTTAAATAAAAGATCATACATAACTGCTTGATTGGGAAAACAGTGCCTTTTTATGAGACTTCACAACAGGATTCATCCACAGGAAACTCTCAGCCAAGAAATGTTAGAATACCAAGGCTATCGTTCAATGATATAGTACTGACCCTTTAACTTGGAGTAACTGACAACGAACATAATAAATAAGGACTGGATATTGTAATTATTGTTTTATTTTGCTGTGTTATTTAAACCTTCCAAGTTATCTGGTCAACTTCCTTGGCAAAAAAAATAAATAAATCCATTTTTACCACTAGTCGTTTATCAACTTCAACTAGAATGTAACAAAAATGCCTATGTAGACTGAAAGTAAGCAGTAATGGATTAGAAAAACACAAAGTGGCAACATTTGTTTGGTGAATATTTAAACTGCCAATTTCCAGAAGCCTTAAGACACTTTATAGTACTATACATTTAATAATAAATTTTATTGAATAAAATTCTTTATTAGAAAGACATCAAAAATGTACTGCCAATCAAACCAATGGTAAATAAAACCACCTCTTTTATGCTGCCTTTATTTGGTATATAAGCAGTGATAAATTGGCTGTCCTTAAATAACCTTAAATGTGGTAAATTTAATGTTATTTTTATCTATTGAATCCATTCACCTACATTTTTATTGTCTACAAACTACCTGGCAGCTTATATAATTACACACATATTCTTAATATATGTGTAGAATGGCCCTGTTGTGTTATCCCAAAAGCCAACAAAGCAGGCACATTCTATACAAACTGTGGTTTGCCAACTATAAACAATGGCAGATTTGCTACATAGAGAGCCATTGTAGTTAAAAGAGATTACTAACATGTTTGATAATTTTGATATCAAAATTCTGTGCTACCTAAGTAACCATAATGAGATACCCTGCCAGGTATGTTACAAAATGGTCAAATCTATTCAAATAAATTACATTATTGAGGTTCTCCACAATCACAATTCTACTGCTCTTTCTAAAATAGGAAAATATTAAAAAAAGAATACTGAAGGCTGCTTCTTATCTTGAAATGCATTACTATTTTGACTAATCCCCTGCTTTGGTTTTTCTTTTCTTCCTTTATACGTATATATCTGCCATGTAGCTATAATTCAATATTTGAATGAATTTGTTACATTTCACAGCAAAAGTTAAACACTTGAGTTAGCAGGAAAAATTAGGCTTCATCCTTAATAGGGTCTTACAGATTGGAAACTTAAATGTTTGGAAATAGGTAATGTAAACACATGTAAATAGGGAATATTATAACAAAGCAACATTATTTCCAACCCTTCCACTCCCAGGAGTATCTTTATAAAGAGATTTCCAAGACTATCCATATCTTCTCCATGAGGTTATTTCTCCCCCTTTCCTTACGCCAACTGGCTTAAATTGTTTTACAATTGCAACTGGGCTACCTCTTTTTGCAATCCTGCCATTGTAAAACTCTGCAGGCATCTTATTCTAACCTGACCATCCAGCTGCTCTACCATGTCATGGTGGCTCTAGATTTCCGTTCCCCTTCTAAACAGCCCTGTTGAATGTTGGGCCAACAGATGCCGTGTGAGGGTCAAACAACAGGATGTTGTAAATGTCCAACTGCTGCGGGCTTTTCAAATGTATATGCTAATAGGTATGCTATCAGCACACAGCTGTAAATGCAAATAACAAGTCTGAAGCAGGGTATTTTTATTGCTCTTTAACCACCTTCTGTACTGCAACTGGGCAACTCCTCGCTGGTTCCAACATGAAAAGCAAATCGCTTACTTCATCTGGAGGCTGTGTAAACCAATCAGAGCAATAATGGCACAAAACAGAGGAGATGCTGTGGCTGATTGAATTGAGACTTTCAACTAAACAGTCTTGCTAGGATTCTTGTGACTGTCACCCTAAAATGTCCATACAATTAATTGCTAGTAAGAGCAAAGGAGACAGAGAGTGTGGTCACACTTCATAACAAATTATTGAAGGCTAACACAATCAATAGATGCTCCAAATAAAAAAAATAAAGATGTCCTGTAGCAGCTTAGACACTGAAATTTATTTTTACATGTTACCTACTTTGGAAGGTATAAAAATAATGAGGGAAATGACAAACGTTTGTTAGTATCAAGGCCTCTTAATTTAAACAGGACTTTTCCTCAAATAAGTCAATATATGCTTGCCAGCGAAGTATTACATTCATGACATTTCAGCTAAAGATCAGCTTCTTTAACAAAAATAACTAGGTTATCTATGTAAACTACCTATAATCAAACTTACTATTAAAAATAATATTATTCTCACAATGCATGCACTGTCAAAAACAATAAGTGCATATTAAAAATATTATTTCTCTTATGATCAATTATAAAGAGAAAAGCCTTATTTTGACTTCCACTCTGACTTCTCTTTCCAGCACAAATCACTACATTTTTGCAGTTGTTTAAGAATCTACTTTAATCTGATTTTTAAGAACAGTTTCTTATCCATGTCCCAAGAGGTTTAGTGAAGCTTACTTCCACTGACCCTTAAAGTGGATCCTGGCATAGTGCAGGAATGATGCTAGGAAGGAGATGATTTCCATGGAAGCTTATTTGAACACAAAGCAAGCAGAAAAAGTAAGAAAGGAATGCTTTTAGTCATAAGGCTTTTCCATACTTAAAAAAAATATGTTTTATACAATGGGCTTTAAGCAGATAAACAAGCTACTACTGAATATGCCAATTATACATTTTAATTTACAGTGCACTTAATGGAATATTTTTCTTTTATATGGCTCCTTTCATAAAAATAGCTTTTTATGAAGCAGAGGGGGCGGGAAATCACATGTGGACTCATGTATGCCTATATCATACAGTATTTTTTACCTCAATGTTAAGAAAAAGAAGTTCAGATGAAGGATTTCTGCTAACATGTATTTATAGTACCTTTGGCTGCTACAGATCTCAACACACATTTCTTAATACAAAGGTATTAACAATGATGCCTTCAGTGGAAAGACAGTAAAATGCTGATAATACATTTTTAACAAAATTAACCAGACATAAATTCAAGAGAGATGTTAACAAAACTTCCCAATGTTTGCTTTGTTTGTTCTGGCTGAACAAACTCCATTAGCAATTCTGATATTCATGTTTTCCTATTTAAACTATTAGAATCACCCAGATAATCAGCATATTGGAGAAATATTGAGAAGGTTTTAAGTAGATGTCAGCTCCAAGTCTACCAATGCAAATTTAACTCATAAGATTTTTACTGTGTCCTGATTTAACTTCCTGGGACTAGGAAGTTAATTATTAGTTAGCATGTCAAAGTGGAAGCAATAACTTATATTCCACTTTTCTTCTCTGGGGTCAAATAAGTGTATAGGCAAAATTATTTATTAAATATTAATCCAAAATAGAGAATTAGGATTAGCTAATGTTCAGAATTTCAATATCTGGAATTTAATTCAAAGACTCTAACCTGGTAACATTAGAATCAACATACGGTAACTTACACTACTTTGCTTTTTAATTTATCTGTATCTGGTGGAGCATGGCCATTTTACAGAATTACCACCTTTGTAGCATCCCCCTGATCATGTGATCAAAATTCAGATGCTTGGCAACTGATTCATATATATGACCATTGCTATGAAATGTTGTGCTCAATTGTGGTCATAAGTCAAGGACTATGTGTAACTGCATTATCTTCTTTGCCATGTAGCAGAAATATATATATACTTGATCAGAGCAAAGTAAGTTCCCAGTGAAAGGAACTAGTATTTTTTTTAATGTAATTACAGTATCATTTGTTAGGGAGGGAAGTGTATTACCATGTTTTGTTACAGTGAGCCACCAAGGGGTTTGTTTTGCCTGCACCAGGATATAAATCAGATTAATAAAAGCACTCCATAAAACCATAGTTCACTGTCACTCTGTCAAGTCAAAGTGGCAACTAACAGCACAAGGAAAGCTTAATTGCAGAGGATTAGCAAAACTGTATTCCCAACAGCATAGTATGGAAAAGACTGGATTTAAATGCTATATAAATCTTCCTCACAGGTGTCCCAAAGGTGCTTTTTTTTAAATAGGCAACTGGCCTTTCTGATTTTGCTTTGAAGACGTTTCGCTTCTCATCCAAGAAGCTTCTTCAGCTCTGACAGGATTTCCACTACCTCCCCACTGTCCTGTCAGAACTGAAGAAGCTTCTTGGACGAGAAGCAAACGTCTTCAAAGCAAAACCAGAAAGGCCAGTTGCCTCTTTAAAAAAAGCACCTTTGGGATACCCATGATGACCTGGATGAGAGTCTCCATAGACATCCTCACGTGTGGTTTGGAGTCCGTGGCGTGCAGCTCGGTGCTTATATGCGAATCCAACGCGAGTGGCTGAACCACAACCACCCCTGGTTTGCTGAATTATAGTTAACAGATCGGCATCTGCAATTAGTTGCATGGGTTTGTGCAGAAACCACGCAGACGCCCTTTCTGGAAGAGCGGACTTCTCCAAAGTCCACCCAAGCCGGCAGAGAGAGGTCCTGCTCGGTCGATAGCGGGAAAGAGTTGGGTTTTTTGCACCACAAAAAGCCTCGCAGGCAGCGGCTTGCAGGCCTCCCACTTACTTTTTTACAGCGTCTCTAGATCCAGAGATGGGGACTCCGCCTCCGTCGCCTCCGCTATCGTAAAGCACCCCGCTAATATCTAACAGAACTCCCTCTGCGCCCGCTAAGACTGAACCCACATCAGCCATACCGGACAAGCCCCGCCCCCGACTCAGCTGGAGCCTGCTTGCCGAGACACACCACCCTAGTGAGGCCCCGCCCACTCTTCCTGACTGCGAAGGCTCCTGGGAAATGTAGTTGTCGCTCAAACCGGGCGGTTCCTCAGGTTGCAATGCCGGCGGAACTTGTTGTATTGTGTTGTAGCGGTTGGCTTCTCGGTAGTCCTACGATGGGCGAAGTGGAAATGAGGGGCCGCTGGGTCGATTGGCACCCCGGGTTCTGTGGAGACATGTCGGCAATGCGCCTTTTGGGGGAGATATCCATCTTCTTCGCTTCTCCGATAGCTCGGATCTCCTTTTCTGAGCCCCGGAGATGCTCCTCTCCCCCTCTTGGGCACCGCTGCAAAGGAGAGCGCGGGGATCTGTCCCAGATGCGGGGTTTCTTTCCGCAAAAACTGCAACGGCCTGATCCCGTCGATCGCAAGCGAGCCGAAGCCCTCCGACTTCTTTGGCGGGAGCGGTGGCGGTACGGCTGCCTCCTCTGGCCTCCTCCGACGCCCTGTCGGCCGAAGAGAAGCAGAGACAAACCAGTAAATGGACTGTCCCAAAGGTGCTTTTTCAGGAGGCAAGTGGACTTTCTTGATTTTTTTCTGTTGAAGAGGTTTCGCTTCTCATCCAAGAAGCTTCTTCAGCTCTGTCAGGATTGTGGGGAATGGAAGGATTTATACTCTTTGCAGACAGCTGGTCATTTGAATCCTTTTAGAGGGTGGTGTGGCAGTGGGAATGGATTTCCAGAGGGAAAAAATGGCAGACTACAGGAACCAGGAGCGCTACTCCTGTGACCCTGAAGATACAGATAAACCTTCAAGTGCTTCAACGACCCTCTAAATGGATGCAAATGACCAACTATCTGCAAGGAATATAAATCCTTCCATTCCCCACAATCCTGTCAGAACTGAAGAAACTTCTTGGATGAGAAGCAAAATGTCTTCAAAAGAAAAACCAAGGAAGTCCAGTTGCCTCCCGAAAAAACATCTTTGGGATAATCATAATCTGGATCACTGAGAATCTCTACAGACTTTCAGCAAATGGACTGGAAGTGAAGCCTACTTACTAGCCATGATAGCCAGGACATGGTGCTGTTAGGACCACAAAGAAGGAACTTCATTCCAAGTCAACCAGTAGAAAATAATAGCTTTTGGATCAAACTGTGCTAAACTGCGGTTTGCCATAATCATGGTTTGTTGAGTAAGCCATGATGACTGGACTCATATGTGAGGCTTAAACCAATTTTTAGATAGTGTTACAAAAGTGCTTTTTCAAAAAGCAACTGGACTCTTTGCTTGCTTTTTCTTCTCATCTAAGAAACTTCAGAACTGAAGAAGCTTCTTGGATGAGAAACAAAATGCCTTTAAGGAAAAAAAAAATCTGGTTACCTTTTAAAAAAGCACCTTTGTGACAGCCATGACCTGGATGATTGAGAATCTTTATAGACATGCTTTACAATGACAGTATGTGCAAATCCAGTTTGTGCCTAATGGAAGACTGATCCACAGCTGGTTCAACTAACTTTTCTGTCTTACCTGCTAGGCTAATAAAGATGAGAAATAACACTTTCTCAACCTATCCTGACTTAAGTGTCAGTAACTCTATACCTGTTTCATACAACATCTGCAATAAACCCCAAATCATATATGTGCAATGACATCATGATACAATTGTCACTCAGATGGTTGACATTTTGGGAATTTTGTATAGTCTTTGATTTTGCAATATTGCAAGCCCATGTAGGTACAAGTACCATGTTGATTAGGTTATGTATCATCAGAGGTGGTATTCAGCCAGTTCCGACAGGTTCCAGAGAACTGGTAGTGATAATTTTGAAAACTGGCAAATACCACCTTTGATTGGCTGACACCAGCAAATACCACTTCTGATTGGCCAACAGCATAGCCATGCCCACTAAGCCATGCCCTCAGAACTGGTAGTAAAAATATTTGAATCCCACCACTGTGTATCATGCTAAGTAATCATTAACAATGATTTATTGAATCATAAAAATCTTGAGATTAATCATACTTTAGAAAGCTACATTGGCTAAGACTCTAAGCCAAAACATAATGTTTGCAGTACCCTAAACATTGGCTAGGTTCATATGTCATGTCACTTAATCAAACTTAAGTAAAAGAAGGAATACAGGCAAAATGAATCAAATTTGTGTATAATCTTTGACGTAAGCTCTGCCATAATTATACCACCATAGCATGGTGGTCTTAATTAAGCTACAGGTGGATTTTCTCAATTGATACAGGCCTCCATTTATACAAATAACACCTAATTACTTTGTCACTGAAAGAACAAAGTAGAGTGAGCTATATCTTGAACAGCTACAACAGAGATTTAATCATGCATGTTCAAACTTATGTGATAATGGAGATTTTTTTCGTTGTTGGTAAAGTCCAGGTGTTTATTTATTACTACTGCAATCACTGTCATGCTGCAATTCGAAAATATGTAAGAGGCAGTTTTGGAATTATAGCCTGCTTTAAGAAAAGCCAAGGAGTCTTTGAATCACTGATTTGTTCAGTGCTGCAAGTCACTTCTTCTTAAAGATCGTATCTAAATGGTAAAATTCATTATGTGGACTGTGAAATGGATCGGGTTATTTAAAACAACACTACTAATGGTACAATATCTCAGCTGTCCAGACTGATATGGGATATTGTCTTGGATAGTGTTATCAGTTCAGGACACCCGCTATGAATATTGATCCAGAGCTTGTAAGAGCCATCACTTGCCGTCGGGACAGGTCAGGGTTGACACCTACCTAGCTTCAAAGCAATTTAAAGACTACTTCAACAGAATCTTAATGTCTGCGTGAGCTGAAAAACAAAACAGCCCAGGCTTTGCCAATCTGTGCCTGCATATTGTTGACTTGACTATGTTTTATAAAGCCCTTTAGCCCAAAACCGGCACTACAAAAATTCCATAGATTATACTGTATTAAAAACTAATCAATAACTTTCATATATTCACTGGTACATATTCTGGGATGAACATATGTCCATACTTTTCTTTATCATGATAATATATATGATAGAATAGGTATGGTAGTATTGTGAAAGAAAGGAGAATGCAGATGAATATGTTTCTTGGTATTTTTAAATGTATGTAATGTTGTAGGGGCATTCTAAAATACAAAGAGAGCTAGTTAATTTGCAGAGCTATCGGTTATGTTTGGTGCCTGACATTTTATGGGATCATAGAATTGTATAGATAGGTTTTGTATAGATTTTTGTACCTGTGTTATCTAGATTTGGTTATTATCATTCTTATTTAGATCAATTTTCTGAAATCTTCACCTTGTGTGACAAAGTTAGAGATTTTTTCACTTTTTTTCAAGAAAGTATCCATTTCCTCTGTAATATTAGATATGTTAATCAAAATGTCTCATCGATTAATTGATTAAATGGGTCGTGTTCTTAGGTAAATATGTACAGCTCTTATCTCTAGATCTTGTCATAATAAAAGCATAGCTGAAAGAGACCTTGGTGGAGCAGGCTGCAAGGACTTAGCCTAGCAAGCCAGCTGCCTGTAATTAGGCATGTTCGAATCTTACCAGGCTCAAGGTTGACTCAGCCTTCCATCCTTCCGAGGTAGGTAAATTGAGGACCCAG
>JANHFR010008628.1:2808-19392 GCA_032468015.1 Mimophis mahfalensis | reverse complement strand
ATGGAAGGCTGAGTCAACCTTGAGCCTGGTGGGACTCGAACCTGCACTAATTGCAGGCAGTTGATAGTAATTAAGGCACTGGGCCTGTGAAGACTCACTCACCTTCAAAGATCTAGCAAGCTGTGTCTTCTCCAGCCTCAATGCCGTGGGGTTTTTTTTGCCTGCATCCCTGTAGGCTTTGGTCGTCTTTGCAAAAAACTTATGTCACAAAGAACAGAGGCCAGGAGGGGCAGGCACAGAGAGGCTGGATAGGACACAGCTTGCTTGATCACCAAGACCATGCGTGTACTTCAACTCCCAGAATTCCCCAGCCAGTGTTGCTGACTTCAACTCCCAGAATTCCCCAGTCCACGCATCTTCAAACTGCCAAGGTTGAGAAACTGATCAAGACCTTCAAAAGAAAAGTGCCTGTGGAGACCCAATGGGACTGGATGGCAGGTGACGGGGGAAGCATGAGATATCTCAGTGGATGGGGGAGGGGGGCTTGGATGGCCAGAAACTCTAGGCCCATCCATGGTCTTCCTCACTTTGATACCTCATGTGCACTTAACAACCTGAGCATTTGATTAGCAAATGCATTGAATAAATCAGGGAGGGATCGTGTTCAATGAACATGATCCCATTAACAAATTCCTCAGGTTACAAATGTAATTGGCAGGCTCCATTACATTCGTAAGTCAAAGACTACATGTAAATCAAATCACCACTAGCCAAACTACAAATATTTTGGAGTCTCCAGAAATTGTATATATACATTTCTAACAAACTATGAGTAATCCTGATGCTATCGAATGAAGGACAGTGGAATTCTCTGAGATATGCTACAATTCTTAGATAATTTTTTCAAACTGGAAATATACTGCATTATAGAAACTTTATTTTTGCTTTAAATTTGTTGGTGATAAATGTATTTAATACAGGACTCAAAATGGCTTTATTTTGATTACATCTCCTTAACTACCTTATTTCTATAAACAAAAACCTAGTTTTATGTTTTAGGAGTGAAGAGATACAGTAGGGCTGAAAGTGATGTTTTGCTTGATGTCCAAGCCAATACAGTTTACTTACCCCACTTCGTAAGAAAAAGTGCCAGTGTAATGTAAATTTTCGAGAGGAGGATGATGAAAAGGAGATTCACTACTGAGCCTGTCAAGCTAGCAATACGAGAAGCCTAGGGGGAAGGGGGAAAGGAGTTAAAAATGCAAATGAAATCCAATAGCAAAACCAGACCAAAAGGGATAGAGACATAGAGGTCCCTTACCGAAGATACAAGTAGGAAGTGCCCAGATCTGGATACAATTACAGAAATGATGGCCCGGTAAAGGATAACAGAAATCAGGAATATTATTACCACAGCAATCTGTAGACAGGCAAAGAAGAACTAGTGACATGCATTTGTTGTCTCACTATTGCAAATAATTAATCACCCTGGCTCTGTACAAGGGAATTAAGTTGCCCCAATCTACTATTATTCATACAGTATATGCTGAACTATGATTCCCGCTATCCACAGCTAATTAAATATGGTGCGGGGAAGGTTAGATTTGAATTTGGAACAGAAAATGCTAATCTTCCTTAATATCCATACATATTTTCTCTAAGTAAGCAATTCGTCTGTCTATATAGATCCAAGATGTGAACAAGTCATAATATATTTATATTTAGCTTAGTGTCATTGCAAACACACTTGTTATGGCTTGCATTATATCCAAATCAAGCCATTGTAGTTTATTCAATAAACCATGGTTAACATGGCTTGACATTATGTATCAACAGTTTATGGCTTGGTACTTGCATTCTCTAAGCCACGATCGATTTTAACCATGGGTTTTTAAATAAACCATAGTGGTTGGACTTTATGCTTTAAACCATGCTTGTACTTTTGCTTAGCCCAGACCAGTCGAATCATATTTTAGTGTTGCATTATGTATAATTGGATGACAATGAAGAAACTTAATTTTTTTTTCTAAATACCAGGAAAATGAAATTGTTCACTTGTCCATATATTTTCTTAACCATAATTAATGGAAGTTATTAATAGCAAATAGAAAAACTGTAAATAACAGTTGATAAATTTTCTGACCAAGGAAATATTCCAAATAAAGCCAAATAGGTTTTTATCACTTCAATAGAATCAAAGCATGATGAATACTCCGTCTAGGAGGTCATTTAGAAGAATGTGAGTTGGATTCTTCCATTTCCTTCAATGCTCCTATAAAATGCATTAAAAATCAAGGGAGGCTCTTAGCACTTCTTCCCATATCACGCCTCAGATATTTCCTTTGACCACAGTAGTTCAAGAGAAAAGGGACATCTGCTAGATATTTAAGGTTTATATTAATTCTTTCACATGATTTTTCAGATAAAGATTGCCCCCACAAGCTGCAGAGGTGTCTTGCTTGAAAGAAGATTGCTTTGCAAAATAAATTATGATTCAATTGGCAGAAGAAAGAGATCATGTCTCAAGACTTACTCTACTTTCCAACCTCTCTTACCATAAGGATGATGACCATTGATCCGGTTATTATTCTGTTGAATCGAGTCCACTTTGGGAAATAGGGCTCTTCCTCTCCAGTAATTGGGTTTATGGTTGTCATGGGAGCCAACGCAGCAAACTGGGGTCGTGGCCGTTCCTATAACAGGAGGAATATGAATATTGTAAGGTGTGCCAGTTTGGATTTTGAGTTACATTTGAAGCCCTCTAAATTCAGTACCTCAATGTCCTCAAAATCTGAACAATCCCAGCGGTATATCAGGGTAGCATTCATTCGCTTCCAGTACTCAAGAAATGTGACTGCCCATAGAGACATGAAGATGCTAAAGAAAACAGTGCCACCATGGTCAAACAGACGGCCAGCCTGGAGGGGAAAGGGAGAGATTACTTTTATGAATGTGGAAAGATACCTAGATAGGGGACAGGAGTGAGTCAAATGAGCAAAGCTCTTGAATGCAGTGGTTGGACTCCCACATACATCAACACATTGTTTTAACTAAAAGCTTGCTGAATAGCTTATTCAACACATCAATTAAACTAATTAAATCAGTTGTTCAATGCTTACACGGTATGCAAAGTTGCCTTGGTGACCTGGGTGACATAGAAATCTAATAATAAATAATTTAAGAAATCCAAAATAAAGCACCATATTATGGCATAGTTGATTGAATCTACTTGTGTTCCTTCAGTTCTCTACCACGTACTTGTGTTCCTTCACTTCTTTATTTCATACATACTCACTGTGTATGAGTTACAGAAATGGGCCTATAGCCTGCTTGTAGTTTAGCCTCTAAAACTACAAGTAAGCTAAATTACCTTTGCAACAAAAATAGCTTACATATTGCCAATGTCGCAATATATGCATATTTTAGAATTGCTAAATGGGTAGAACTTTATCATATTGTTTTTGAAGCGATAGCTAAAAGCATAAACTTTACAAACTATAAACTATAAACTTTACAAATAAACTACACATGACCAAATTCAAAGAAGGGAGACTGAGAGGGAAAAGAAGGCAAGTGTGTAGCTTAACTTGATTTCAAGCAACATATTAGAAAGGAACCAACTGAGGAAATAATGTTTAAACAACCTCACATTAACAACATTCTTGTGAGTTCTCAATGAGAAGACGAAGAGGAAAAGACATACAGGTCTGTTTACGGAGCAGCTATGCAATTTTATGTGGAAAGATTGTATCTCTGCTTGAATAAGATAATAGGATCACTGGTCTCACTCACAAACAGAACAGCAGCAGCAGTGAATATAAAAACTGCAGATGAATTAGTTTCATAAGTGTGGCAGAGTTCTGACTGAAAGGTAAAAAATACACGACAGTGATAAAAGTATGGGAATTGTAATGTGGTTTGATCCCAGAGAGGGGTTGCAGACCAGATTTTTGTTCTTCAGAAGGTCAATAGGGTATATGAAGTTAATTATAAACTTGTTGATTTAGATAAAGCATATGAAAAAATCATTATATCCTCACTTGATACAAGGGGCAGACAGTAGATAGATTCCAATAAGGGCAGACTTTGCAGATTGGGCACATCTTGTATTTGTCACCACTGGAACAGATCTCCTGCCTGGTTCCGAAGAAGAGAAAAGTGTGAGAAAAAATAATTGCTATGGAACCAGATTCCTTCTCCCACACCTTTGCTATTGCCTGCTGTGTTTCATTTATTTTACGTTTTGGATTTGGGTTGGTTTGTTTGTTTGGTTAGTTTTTAGTAATTCTCTGACTCTAATCTGCTATTGAAAATTTTTGGGATGGAAGGGCCGGATAAAAATGTTAGAAATCTATAGATCTGTCGTTTACATACTGAGGAATGTATTTAAAAAAAAACCCTCTGTAAATTTAAGCAAAGGATAACTGATTAGTCAGTCATGCTGGTTGATGAAAAAGGCTCTTATATAAGTTGTCTGAAGACCTACTAAAAACAGAATAAAAAAGGAAGAGAAAAGAAAGTTTGCCACTTACGTTGGAATGTCATGAAACATCATAAAAATACCAATTATGAAGACCAGTGTCCCCACTATAGCTGCTGGAAGAAGCCATGCTGTGTAGAAACCTACACAAAAGGAAGAGAGGCAACAGCACAGTCATACTCAGGAACCCATGCTGACCCACCTCCTGTGATTGAGAACCATCAGCCTGTTGTCCAGAAAATCTAAGTCCAGTTTGTGATATTTTGCAAAACAGCAAAAACAGAATTACAGTTAACAGGATGTTACAACTTGGGGGCTGGTTGTTAATAGCAAGGTAACAGATAAGTTTCTGAGAACCAGACTGGTTCCTAGCACCAATATAGAACAAATGCCTCCTATGAGAGAAATAGCACCATGGTGAGATGGGTAAGAAATAAATTTAACAAACAAATATATAATATCAATTAGATTTTTGCTATCTCATAATCTCCTACCTGGAACCTGGTCAATATTAAGAAACAGGTCATAAAATATTTCTTGGGGTGTGACTGATTAAGTGCTATAACCAGATATGACCCCACAGGCAAGGGTTCTCTTGAAAAGAGCAGCAATTGAAGGATCAAATTTAGTTTTCTGGATCAAATTTCAAGTCCAGCATTGGCTGTCTTGGGACCATCCAGAAAACAACAAGTAATAGTAGTGGCAAACTGATTCTGGGATCAATCTTCTCTAAGGCTTCTTGCTTTTTCTTTATTTCTAAAACCACTTTCATGCCAGCAGACAAGTGGCAGGATACCTATGACTACATATCTACACACAATCATTACCCTGTTTTAAACAAAAACAGTCATTATTGTGAAGCAAATATACTTAACTTCTTACATTCATAATATGCTGTGTTAAATGAGTTTAAAACATGGAAGTACAAATACTTCAAAACGTTCATCAAAGCAAAACAGAATTTTTTATTACTTGCATTTAGGATATTTTCTCATTACCCTGAAACAGTATAAATATGGTTTTCTGTCATATCCATTACCCAGCGTCATTCTTACTCTACCAATATTAAAGTATTAATTTTTGCATATCAAGATGATACCCATTATATTGAAAGCAAAGTTTAGTGCATGGATGGAATCAAAATA
Source organism: Mimophis mahfalensis (assembly GCA_032468015.1). Classification (NCBI taxonomy): domain Eukaryota; kingdom Metazoa; phylum Chordata; class Lepidosauria; order Squamata; genus Mimophis; species Mimophis mahfalensis. Next base: position 13,827 of record JANHFR010008628.1, on the reverse strand, counting down.
ATGCTTATTGGACATTTCAGATGATGTGGGCATACCGTGTCCCCTCTTGGCAGACTGCTTCTTTGTCACTGTCTGCCTAAACAGCTGGCCCAGCACAATTGTGCTGGTGACCTATCAAAATTGTACAATAGCACTTAGATGGCTCAGTAAGCAATACTGTAGTACTTCAAGTCTATGAGCCTTATTGTTTTAGTGCAAGCAAGGCTGATATGGCCTTGCACTATATGACTAGTGGAATAACATACCATAATAGCCTGAAAAAGTTTAACAGCTGAAATTACAGGACCAACATCTCTCCATTCAAGAAAGGACAAAGCAATCTAGAAATTGAAGTTTGTTGCCAATACAAAGGAAAAGAAGCAAAAGGAGATAAATGATGTGTGTGCCTCTTCATGATTATACACTGTTGCTGTTTTAACTTCATTCAACCTGAGTGGCAATAAAATGGAGTCTAGAAGAAGAGCACAAGAAGGAGCCTACAGATGGGCTTGCCCCATTTCTGTTTCAGTGATGTGACTGGAGGATATTTTCCTGCAAAGTGATGGTTTATACAAGGAGAATAGCAAAACTAGGGAATTCAATCAGTCAAGTGCTGGGTAAGTATCCTGACAGCACCATTTGCCAGAAGTCAGAATGGTGCAATAGAGTCAATATAGACATGGAGGCAGTGAATTTTGCGCTGGTATAGTCCTTTGCCAATCTAAGGCTGAATAGATAATAGGGAAAGAGTTTCACTCAGTGTAACAGCAGCGATAGAGCATGGGAAAAATAAGACTATTATCATATGTATATTTCCCAACAGGAACAATACAATTGGTTACATTAATTGGCTACTACAGGTAGTCCTCAGCTTATGACCACGATTGAACCCAAAATTTATGTTGTTAAGTCAGAAATTTGTTAAGTGAGTTTTGCCCCATTTTGACTTTTCTCGCCACATTTGCTAAGTGAATCACTGCAGTTCTTAAATTAGTAACACGGTTGTTAAGTGAATTTGGCTTCCCCATTGACTTTGCTTGTCAGAAGGTCACAAAAAGGGATAACAAGACACCTCAACCATCATAAATGTGAGTCAGTTGTCAAGCATCCGAATGTAAATCACGTGACCATGGGGATGCTTCAAAAGTCATAAGTGTGAAAAATGGTCATGTCACTTTTTTCAGTGCCGTTTTAACTTTGAGCCATCACTAAATGACCTGTTTTAAGTTGAGGACTACCTGTACTAACTGGGTCCCTGTGTTTTTATCAGTTTATCTTTGGTTCTTTTTATTCCAACACTAATGCTACTATAAAGTACTATTTCAGAGCCATATGACTGGAATCCAACTAGAGATAGTTAGATTCGGTGATTATACTTGATTATCATAGAGAAAAAAGAAACAAGCAGAAGGTAGCCATAGTCAATTTTTTCAGCTTTTAGGAATTCATGCTTGTTAGCTCACAAATGGATTACTGTAATGTGCTCTACTTGGCACTTTACCTGAAAACAACTTAGAAGCTACAGTTGGCCTTCAATGTGGCAGCACAGGCAATGTTCAGCATGCCTGATTTTGCTTGTGTGATCCAACTTTTCTCTGAGCCGCACTGGTTATCAGTTGGCTTCTGAATGCAATTCAAGGTGCAGTTATCACCTATAAAAACTTACATGGCATAAGGTCTGGTTATTTGTGGGACCATCTGTGTCCATTTTTTCTGCCCATCCTATGCAAACATGGACAGTGGATACACTTTGGTCCCATCATCACTTAAGCAGTACTTTCTTATGGAGCCATGGCACTTGCCCTCTGAAATAATCTCCCCCAGAGATCTTGATGGATCCACTCTGATGAGATTCATGAAACTCTTATAGCTGGTTATTCTCTTATAGCAAAGGTTATATCTTGGCATGATATATAGGATATACTGTATATCCTATACAACATACTTGATGGTATAACTCTAAAATAACACTATCCTTTAATTAGGATTTCAGCATTCAGACTTAGTTATAAACAACTTTAATTTTCTATGTGTTGATATATCCTAATGTTTTGCTTATCACTGAAGGTTACCAGTTTTTAACATGACTTTTTTTTGTAACCTTATCCACAGGGGGAAAAGAAGTAGAGCATCCACATAACTTCAAAAGTCAGGAAGCTGGGATCCACTGAAAGAGTATGTACTCACCAAGCCAGGCAAAGTAGAGAGCAATCTTCTCTCCAAAGTACCTGCGGATATGATTCAAAGGCTGATATTTCTTCCACTTACTCCACTGGGCCCAATAATGGAAAAGAATCTGCCTCTGATTAAGTAGATTAGTGGGCTCATCCTCTGATGACATCTTGTATGGGCCCTTTGGAAGAGAGTGATATTAGCCACACAAATACAAATTTGTATAGTGTATGTTGCATTTTACATGAACTTTCTTGTACATTGTAAATACTTTATAAAATGCAATAATTAATGATACTAACAGCAGTAGTGGTATTCAGCCAGTTCTGACAGGTTCTGGAGAACCAGTAGCAATAATTTTGATTGGTTCGGAGAACCAGCAAATACCACCTCTGACTGGCCATCTGCATAGCTACACCTACTAAGCCATGCCCACAGAACTGGTAGTAAAAAAATTTGAAACCCACCACACTAACAGCTATTAATTATTAAAACTATAATTATATTTAGATATTATATAGTACTTATACAGACGTACATTATGCTTTTTAAACTTCTACTTGTAACTTTTTTAAACAAAAGTGACACGACAACATGTTTTGGGTGACATGTCAACATTTACCAAAACCTCACAACAATTATTCTCAAAAGCACACCCCATTCTTGCACAATTTTAGAAAGTTGCGTGTCTGCCCTTCCACAGCCAGCCATGTGGCCTCTGGAGCATCCAAAAATCGTGTGAGAATGTGCCATGCTTTTGTGAGATTTTTGGAAGCTGCAAAGGCTAGTAGAGTGGGATGTGCTTTTATGCTGCCTCTGAACCTTCCAAAACTCAAGTGGCTCCCACAGCCTCCAAATATCATGCAATAACAGGGTGTGCTTTTGTACAGTGTTCAGATGCTGCAGAGGCCACAGAAGAAGTTTCTCTGAAGTTGCTTCAAGAACAAAGGCCTTGTTGGGAAGTAGAGCAGCCTTGGTTAGGCCACAGGGGCCTGTCAATAGAAAGAATACTGCCGGAAGGTAAGCGGCACATGGCAGATCCGGGAGCAATTGTGCCATTCCCCAAGGCTCATACACAATGGGGAATTGTGCAAGATGGCCTTTTGGAATGGCAAGGACAGTGCTAGGGCTGAAGTCAGGGCCAGGCATCTACTTCAAGCCCAGCCTTCAGGCTGCTGCTGAGTGCCATTAATCAGTGTGGCCTAAATTTGGGGGCGGGTGGGGGGTAGACACTTGTTTTTCTTTTGTTTGGGGGTGGGAGATGACACACCAGCAAAATCAAGTCAGTTGTTTTCTGAATGTTTGATATGCTGAGCCCAAAATATTTTCTCTTCAGTTCCCGCAGACTTTGTCTCATTAAACTGAAGATATAAAACTGTCACTAACACTTTTAAACCATTATTTATTTGTTTGTTTGTTTGTTTGTTTATTTGTTTGTTTGTTTGTTATATTTATATACTGCCCTTTTCCGAAAAGGACTCAGGGCGGTGTACAGGGCATTAAAAACACAGAGTATAAAAATTAAAAACAAATTAAATTCAATATTGCCCAACACAAAAGTCTTAAAAATCTTAAAACCCGCTCAGTCTAGGCCGGCTAGCGTAAAGAGCCAGGTCTTCAGCTACTTTCGAGCAGAGGTCAGGAGCTGTACGTAGGTTCAATGGAAGCTGATTCCACCAAGTGGGATCTCCTACGGAGAAAGCTCTTCCCCTAGGCACCTCCCAGCGACATTCTATGGCCGACGGCACCCGGAGAAGGCCCTCCCTATGTGAGCGGACTGGGCAGTGGGAAGCTGGCAGCAGGTGTCCCCTCAAATATTCCGGACCCAAGCCATTCAGGGCTTTATAGGTAAGCACCAGCACCTTGAATCTCACCTGTTAGAATCTCATTATGTTAGTCTGGAAACTATCTAGATGCTAACTTAAGGCAGACTTCTCAAAAGACTTCAACACAAGTGCTGTCTCCTATCTGAGAGAAGATTGGGACCAATGCTTGCAAACTTACCTCATGTAGTGGAAATGCAGCGGTGAAGATTTCCTCATTCAGCATCCTTTCTATTCCAACCAGCCCTGCCTTTGGATTGCCATATGATGTAGTGGAGAGGATCTCATACAGCTGTGAAGAAAAGCAAAGAAGAGTTAAAGGAAACCATACTTTGATTTCCACAGTTAACAGCAACATCACCCACATTACACATTTTAAAGTCTGAAGATAGAGATCCAATAGTAGCCCTCAATTATACTTCTTAACATTAACATGTAGCACTGTGATTAGCTACACATATATGCACATGTTACCCTGCATTTGTTTTACTCCAAGCTTACTATTCTATGCCGTTGTGTACTACTGAAGAAGGTCTCATGGTTATCACTTCCACGGAACCTGGGGGAAAAAAATCATTGATAAATTACCAAACATAAAACAGAAGCTTTATAAAAGAGAGACTGTGATATCCTATTATCATTCCCATGTACCCATGATGGCGAGCCTAGGGCACGCATGCCCAAAGTGGCACGTGGAGCCATGTCGCCTGGCGCGCGAGCTGTCGCCCAGCTCAGCTCCACTGTGCTTGTGCCCGTGACCCCCGCGCTCCTGCTCACATGTGGATGACCCCCCACATGCATGCGCTATCCTGCTCTGCCCCCAGCATGTGCATACGATCCCCAGAGCTGAAAAACAGCTGATTGGCACTTCTGCGCCAATCAGCTGAGTTTCAAACACTGAACTGGTAGTTAAATTTAGGGCCATGTGTTGGCGTGGGGGAGCCTGGAGGGGTAGCATGCATGGGGGTGGGGCACACATTGCATTATGGGTACAGGCAGACAAAAGCAAGAGAGAGCATGCGACAGTATGTGTGTGCATTTTTGGCATGGGAGCAGAAAAAGGTTTACCATCACTGTGATATACCCACTTATTCATTCTATTAACACCTAACATGAAGCCAGTTTTTGCCTTAACTACGGTTAATGTCACTACACATAATGTTAACCTATAAAGCTATGTGGAACCATAAATGGCTAAACTTTTCACACATTGCACTTGTTCAAAACATATTGCCTTATTGCTTATTACAAAGTGTAATCCTAGTCTTACTGATGAATATCATTCTGTTTCCTCTCCATTTTTCTTCCAATGTCCACATTTTTGAGAACAGAAATAAACTAGGAAAATTCATGGCTCTGGATTGGTTCAGAAAACAATGTGATAGTTAAAACATGCTAATTTCATAAACCTCTAAGCAGTGGTTCTACAGTTCATTTTAGTGCAAAAAAATAAAAAGCTCTTTTGGGATCGGTTCGTACCTTGTGCTAAGTGATAAGCAAAAAAACCATATTTAGTGTAATGTGCTAATCAGGCTGCTATGGATGTTGCTTGGATATTTCTGGCACAGCTAGGAAAGCGCTGAGTTTTGGAAGCCAATATACACAGCAGGGAGAATACTAGGAAATTTTTATAATTCTTTATTATGTCAAGAAAGCATTCAAGAGTTCTGGGCATTACTATTATGTTGGTGGGACAGACATGTATGAAGCCACAGCATCTTCTTCTCTGCAACATTTATTGTTGCTGCCTGGTCTCAAGGATGTAAGGGACTATATTCATCCATGAAAAGTGTAGGCATTTAGAAGACTCCCTGCCTAATGAAAACACGAAGAACAAGCATATCTGCCTTTGGTGAAATCATGTAAAAAGCACCTTTTTATTTATTTATTAATTATTTACTTACAAAGTATTATATTGTAATATTAACCATCATTGTACAAATTGCAGTGATATAACTGAAAAATCCTTAGTCTTTGCAGAATGCTGCTAAGCTCAGAACAAAGATGAGGCATGAAATGCGGGTTTTTCTGATAAACATATTGGTAAGAGACAAGTTGATTTTTCTTTATATAATTAGATTGATGCTCAGCATGATTATTTTTTTGAGAAAAGAGCAAATATTGAGATATTACAGTTAGGCAATGTTACTATTGTAATCTAATTGTAATGAAATAGTGGATAATAACTCATACCATAATCTTACCAGGGTAACTTGTTTGCTTTAAAATGACAGGTGTAGTTATCCAAGGGAATGTCAGGAACCTCATCATAGAGTAAGTTAGGGATGCCCAGTTTCATCAGAATCCTGTGAGACCAGTTGATTTCAGGTTCAATGGGCATAGCCTAGGATACAATAAAAGAAATATTCTAAACAAGAGGACCCTTTGTTAGTAGTTACACACAGAGAGGGGGAGGGAGAGGGAGAGGGAGAGAGATGGGAAGTTCATGAACAAAAGCACAACGTATAAAAGAAGGTAGAGTTTCTGATATGGCTCCCTTTACTCTTTTGCAATCTTTTAAATATATATAATCTATTTTTACATTCACACATAGAAAAGTACAGTGCACGAATCACAGCAAATAGGCATTAGAGATGGGTGAAGAGCTGTTGGTTCCAATGCCAATGCTCACTTCCCATTTTATCAAAAGAAATACTTAGTGATAAAACTATCACTGGAAAAATTAAAAGAGTGATGGGGAGAGATGGCCTCGTTTCCTCCAATTTTCATTTTTTTCTGGATTGTTATTTATTGAATCCACTGTTCATATACTCTACAAGCTGTTACAATCTTAGATGAACTAGAAGAAATGCTGTAACTCAATGCTCTCCTATCTCCTAGAGAAAAATACACCGTATGACTTGCAAAGAATCAGAAAGAGTCTGGGAGCACCTTTTCTCTCTCTCTCTCTCTCTCACACACACAAATATATGTATGATGAAATGCTCTGATACTACATGTCCTACATGCCCGTATGTCCTGTAAAATTTGTATCCAGTAAAGTCTTTGTGTAAAGCTTGTCCTTCTTGTCCTACATAGAATTCAGAGTGGTAGTGCTGGTAGGTGATGGTAGATATTATATTGGAGGAAAAGCATGTGAAGGCACCTCTGGGTCTTAAGGAGGAGCTGTTGATACAGATATGGGAGCAAGGTAGACATCTGGGGGTTGTTGCAGAGTCTGGTACCTATGTTGGCATTATCCTATTGTTACTTGTGAGACACTTCAGGTTGGGTGATTGTCTGTGTGCAAATAGGACCCTGCTACCCAGTATCTAAATAAGTGCGGTCTCATTTTCTAGTATGAGCTGCAGTTTATTAATAATGTATTAGTGTGACTTGAACTGTGAACTGTAGGTGGCAACCAGTGGCTTTCTGGCTTTCTGATTCACTTTTTTTTCTAGTCTGTCTTTTAACAAATTTCCCCAGGGAACTGGCCTAGTACTATTGTCTGTTGATTTCACTGGGTGGGTGGTTCTGTTTTGTGAATATTGTTTTTATTCCATCAGTTGGGTGTTTCTGTGAAATGGGCAAAAACAAATGCAGTTGCTGTGTAAAACATGGCTTCTGAAATCTTATGATTTTTAACAACATCTGTTAGAAAAGATGCTGGCCAGGCTACTTTACAATTTTTGGGGTGGGTGGGGAGGAACAGATTAAATCAACTCTTCTCCTACAATTCTTGCATATTTTTCCTTCATTTACTTACTTACTTACAAAAACTTTGATCACTGCCAAGCTTCCCAAGATACTGGACAGTTTACAAAAGTAAACAAAACCAAAACATTTAAATGAATAAAAAATCATTGTTTAGAAAAGGAGGATAGTGCAGAAGAAGGATATGGACTACCTTTCTGTCAAGCTTGTAGTTTCCACGTGGCGATAATTATTTTATGAAGTAATGTTTACATGAGCAACTTCCTTCCGATCAACTGCAATCTAATGTAATATAGCTAACAAACAAAGCCCCAACCTCTTCTTTCTTGAGATCAGAGTGTAATAAATGATTTTAGCTGGCAGCACAGTTTTATCCTTGGGTATAAGGTTTCACAGCATTCTCACCTGCAATGGAACTCTCAGCCTGAGGTCCTCGGCGTAATAACATAGCACACTCCAGGGAGCATTCAACAATATAAAGTGGACCACCTTCTTTGTAAGTTGGGTTGCATGCTGCAAAAGAGACCATTAGAGTCATTATGCTATATCAAAATTTGGTCCTTTAGATTCCCTTGGAAAAATGAATTGAACTGGAGAGGCAAATATTCCCTTTCCAAAATGGTCATAAGCAAAATAAGTTTAACAGCACTTTGAACCAGAGTGCTTGTGGTACTAACCCTATCTGACCCCAATGATTACTAACAGCTCTATTGAACTGAAATAATTCTCCTTTTCAGCCCAGTTTAAATACCATAGTTCTGACATATTAACAGTTCCAGATCGCTAGGAGAGAAATGTTTGTAATCTGTAGATTCAAAATAGAATGTAAAATAGCATTTAACAGAAAAACAGGATTGGAAGGGACCTTAGAGGTCTTCAGGTCAACCTTACGCTGAAGCAGAAGACCCTATACTGGGTGTCTACAACCTTGGTGACTTTAAGACTTGTGGACTTCAAATCCCAGAATTCCTCAGACAGCTTTGCTTTTTTCGCTAGCTGGGGAATGGGAGTTGAAGTCCACAAATCTGAAAGTTGCCAAGGTTGGGGACCCCTGCCTGCCCAAGACCATTTCAGACAAATGGTTGTCCAATTTCTTCTTAAAATCCTCCAGCAATTGAGCACCAAAGCTGTTCCACTGTTTGTTAAGTGATTCTGGCTTCCCCATTGATTTTGCTTGCCAGAAAGTTGCAAAAGGTGGTCACATGACCCTGGGACACTATAGCCATCATAAATATGATAAATTGCCAAGCATCTGAATTTTAATCACATGACCATGGGGATGCCACAATGGTCATAAGTGTGAAAAATGCTCATAACTCACTTTTTTTCAGTGTTGTTATAACTTTGAATGGTCACTAAAATAATGTTATAATTCAGGGACTACCTGTAAAGTGAATTTGTTTGGCTAAGGTTAAAATATATATGTTGTAGCTTCTGCTAGCTATTACAAGAATTTCTTTTTAAGCAGGACTGAATATTGACGATTTAAAAACCTGTTTATAAATGGGGAGAGATTTCTTTTACTTTATTTCTTAGAAAAAGTCATAAATTGAAATACAAAATGGATTTATTTAATTAAGGTTAATATATATATGTTTACATTTCTGGTAGTTCTTAACAGACACAAATGAACAATGACTTTTTCCAATTTGATTAAGGAATGAGATACAGGAAAGATAAAATGTAGGGAGCAGTGTTTTTTAATTGAAACAATAGAGAAGATGTTAAATTATTGAAGTTGTTTATATCTTGTCTGTAGCGGGGAGTTATTTTATACACACACATACACATGTTCTATTTGTACTTCTCTTTTTTCTTTTCTTTACACTTGTATATCTCTCAATTTGTATTAATCCCTTTTCACTATATTTTAAAACTTTAATAAAAACACTTTTACATAAGAATAAGGGTGATAAAATTGTTTGGGCTGAAATTAAACTGAAGCAGTGCTGCACAGATATTTTAGAGATTTGTATAAGAATGAGAATTATATGTTAAAAAGCGGACTTGAAATGAATTCTATAAATGTTGCTGTCCAAGAATAAAATATGAAAACAAAGTAATAACAGCATGAGGAGATTGAAAGGCAACTTGTGTAGATGGTGTAACTGGACTAATGTTAAAAAACAAATGTAGTTTGGTTATAACTGTGTAATCTGTTTTATTTGCATGTAAAGGTGGCATTTTTACCTTACAATTAGAATAATGTTGTGATTTTTCATCTATACATTTCTGAAATAGAAAGAGTTAATGCAAAACTCCTACAGGGAAGTTTCTGAAATGTGTTTGTGATAATTTTCAGCAGAATGCTACTGAAAGAGTATCGAAAGTGAGAAGGAACACAATCTGGTAAATGCAATGTGGCTTTTCATCTACCAGGAGATATGCAAATCAGATTTTTGCTTTTCAGCAGGACATTGAGGAACAGAGATAAAAAGGAGTAAAAGATATAAAAACATGCTACTATCTGCTTTGTTATATCGATATGATCATATAATATAAAAATAAGTAGAATCAACGGGAATAGGTTTCCTTCAGACTCATAGGTGGTAAAACAAGAAGATAGAGGATCAAGAATGGATGGGAACTAGATTAATATGGATTAAATTCAAAACTGAATGACCTGTATGAAAAACATGCATTGAGATGGTTTGATCATACAGAGAGAATGAAGGAGGCTGGAGCGGCAAAACAAGTATGTGAAAGAAAAGTGAGTAAGTGTAAAGGAAGGGGAAAAACTATACATGGTTGAACAAAAGGCAGAATATGAAACGGGGTACAGATCTAGTGAAAGAAGGGTTTGCAAAGAATGGTTTACAATGGCAAAGCTACATCTTATTGTAAGTTTTATTTAATTTTGATAAATAAAATTTTATTTTATGGCTTGTTATTGTTTATATTTTGAATTACAAGGGGGCACCAAAATCTTTTACGTGCTTATGGCCCCTAAGGTTCTTAATCTGGCCCTGCCTGTGGCTTAGATGCACCCATCAAACCATCTCTAGCTAATATGCAAGGAGTCTGGGTTTGAATCCCAGAAGTGTATGGTTAGCTAATGAGAGCTAAATAGCTTGAAATACTAGTTTCCCTTTTATTTCTTTGTCGGAAAAATATAAATTCAACACAGACATAGTGTAGAAGTAGAAAAATACCTAAAGTGAAAGATTGGGATACTGTATTTGCGGATAGTCTAGCCTCATTCATTTTTTCCTTTCATATTTGGAAATATCCTTCCTTGTGAGGAATTAAAGCTGTTTATAATACTGAACAAGAGGGTTTTAAAATGGCTTATGGTAGGCCCCAATAGTTACCTTCCTTTCTTCTCTGAAAGAAGGTGAGGCCAATAAAACTGAGGATGATACAAGGAAAGATTGAAGAGTGTTTCTCTCCT
>JANHFR010008627.1:46403-65235 GCA_032468015.1 Mimophis mahfalensis | reverse complement strand
CTTAGGTGACCCCTGTGAAAGGGTCGTTCGACCCCCAAAGGGGTCCCGACCCACAGGTTGAGAACCACTGCTTTAGATAGATTAATCAGACTCCAAATAGTTAACCAGATTAACCATGCTCCAAACAGTGAGAAAATGTCCTAATAAATTCAATTCCACCCCGACTTTCACCTTAGATGGACACGAGTGAATAGCCACATTTTGTGTGTGTGTGTGCGCGCGCGCGCGTACGTGCACAAAATCCCTTCCATAAAAGAATAATAATATTCCTAGGAACTCAAGAGAACTAAGGCACTACACATCTCTAGGAAGTCTTTTTTGAAAAATACTGTTTAATCATTGTGACCCTTCACTATTTAATAAAAGCATTTTGGAAAGAGGAAAGAGCCTGAAAAGGGTATGAGGAAATAGTGACAGAGGGATTTCCTTGATTTAATCCTTCTATCTAGCAATGAATATGCTAATTTCCATTCACGAATGGGCAAAAAACCAGGCTGTTCTTTGAACACATCCTATAGTACAATGAGCCCCAAATATGATTAAAACAAGAACCTGCCTCTGTCTTTAGATCTAAAATGGCAATAAATAAGAAAGAGAGAAAAAGAGAGAATGCTTATATTATTAATTTGTTTATTTCATGTTTTTCTTAATTCAATTTTGAGGTTATCTGAGTCAACAGTGACTTTCAATTAAAAGAAAAAAGGAATAGAACTGACTGTAAGAGAGACACACACACACCCCCAAAAAAATAACCAACCCCAAAGAGCTCAGCAGCCATTCTGGTCCAAGGCCTGGGAGAAGAGCCTAGTTTTTAACAATTTTCGAAAATCGAAATGGCAGAAGCAAACAGATTTTGGATGGAATATCATTCCACACTTGCAAATGGTTTTTATTAATTAGCATCAATGAATAAACTGCATATTACACAAGATCAAATGCCTCCTCCACTAACAATAGTTCTTGTTTAGCATTAGCATTAGATCCTCCCATACTATCTAGCATCAAATTCCCAAGATGGCAATGAGATGAATTCCTCCAATGAGAAATAACCAAAACGTCCTCAAAATACGTGGCAGTGAGCATTCATAGAAGACTTAATAAAGTCTTTAAACAACACACGGGAAAAGGCTGATGTACTTGCCCCAAACTGAAAATACTGGAACAATATTTAGACTTAATAATGAAATTAGTCTAGCCACCTAATGAGTATTTTCAATATCTGATCATTGAACTTAAGTAGAGAAATGGAAATAATCTGGTCTTTGTTTCTTAACAGAAAACTGTTGCAATAGTAAATGAAGATGATGAGATACATTTCTAATTGTCTACCAGTGGAGAGAAATCCTCTCTTTTCAGGACACCATCTGCTTCAGATAAGCAGGCTGATTGCCCATAGATCCCTGGTGAGATATTTCTATCACCCTAACATGGTGATTTTTGCTAAATGTGTAAAAAACATTTCACTTTACTGAATGAAAAGCATGCTGACCGCGTTTTTGTCCATTCAGTGAGAACCAAATGAGAACTGCTAATATTAACAACTCCAAAGATGATTTGCTGAGCATAATTTCAGGATGATGGTAATAGAGACTATAATATGTCTTTATTTTAAATGTATAGAGTTTGAAAATATTATTGTATATTTTACGTATATTTTCTTTTAGATCCTGTATGCAAAAACTAAAAAAAAAAAAAAGACAAGGAATCTTAATAATCTATACCACAGATTACAATGGAGTAGATTCTGGAAAGTATGGAAATTTTAGGAAATTTGCATGGGCAAAGCACAATACTGTATCTTAAACCACCTTAAGTGCTGTCTGTACTGTCACAGGCTGCAAAGTCATTTAGAAGCCATAAATATTAGTCTTCTCTTCTCCTACACCCTCTCTTCCAGCCACAGAAGAAATAGTCTGAGAAACAAAAGTATTATTTCATTTATCATCTACATTTTAGCCATCTGCTCTACAAATAAATGGCCCAAGAGATAGGTGACATATTCCCACATTGGCACTAATGATGCTGTTCAAGAAATAACAAAAAATGAAGTCAACCCTACTATGAGTAATCCTAGTCTTCAGCACACCTCTACCTATAACTCACCATCATGCACAAATCTCAAGCATAAATCCTTAAGATTCATGAAAAAATTATTTCAGTTAGCTTCAGTCCTCCTTGAAAATGTGAAAAAATTGAAATACAGTGGAACCTCGGGTTGTGAATGCAACCCATTCTGGGATTGCATTTGTGACCTGAATTGGTTGCACTCCTAAGCTATGCTTACTGTGCATGTGCAGGCAATTCTGCGCATGGACAGATGGCAAAATGTGCCATTTTTTATTCAGAAGCCAAGTTGTGGATTGTAACCCGATCAAAAACTCGGCTGGATTTTCGGGACAGAACCCGAATTGGTTGCGAACCAAAGCGTTCGCAACCCTAGGTTCCACTGTATTTGGAAAGAATGTGCTGTAAAGTAAAAAGCTGGTGTTTGTTCCACTTGAAATCTTTTAACTGTAGAAAGATCAATTTTAAGTTGAACTAACAGGATAGAACATTTATTCTTTCAATAGGTAGCTCAAAAGCTGACAAGAACTGAACATCAAATTAAAAGACTTTTCAATTTCTTTGATTCCATAATTTTACTGGTGGAGGCTACAGTTAAAAAACAAATCAGTCTATGGATTAAGTGACCATTTTATAATTCCTGAAATTTCCAGATATAGAGTATCGAAAAGTATCTGAGGGCCAGAGAAGAAGTAATGGATGAAAAGTATCACAGAGAGATCCAGCCTAGAATTAAGAAGAAATTTCCAGACAAGTTTTTAAAAAGAGATTTGACAGCCATTTGTCTGGAATTCTATAGGGCAGTGATGGTGAACCTTTTTCTGGTTCCATGCCAAAAGTGCATGTGCGCACTCTTTGAGCTACTGGTTTGCCCGAACCGTTTGTTAAATTTAGCTACTGGTTTGTTGTTTGAAAATCTGGGGATAGCATGCGCAGGTGTGGGGGAGCACGGGGGTCACACAAGCATGCGTGGGGGCAGGGAGCACATTGCATTATGGGTACAGGCACGCAAGAGTGCGGGCAAGAACGCGTGCATGCACTTTCGGCACAGGACCAGAAAAAGGTTTGCCATTATATGATTGTAAGCCGCCCCGAGTCCTTCGGGAGAAGGGCGGCATATAAGCCCAATAAACATAAACAAACATAAACATAAATATCACTGCCCTATAGAATTCCAGACAAATGGCTGTCAAATCTCTTCTGTTTTCAGCTCTGGGAATCGCACGCGCATACGCGGGGGCAGGGAGGAAGGGGTCATGTGCTCATGCGCAGTGGAGCTGAGCTGGGCCACAGCTCCTGTGCCAGCTGACATGGCTCTGCATGCCACTTTGGGCACGTGTGCCATAGGTTCACCACCACGGCTATAGGGTTTCCTGCTTGGGCAGGGGATTGGACCAGAAGACAACCAAAGTCCCTTCTAACTTTGTTGCTCTGCCTAGATAAGCATGAAGGGATGGAGCGCTTTTGATCATTTTCAAGAAATGAAATTACTTTAGGCGGTAATGCCTAGAGTTTCCCATAAAATAAATGTATAGTTAAGAAGAAATTGATTTATCCTGACTCTGCAAAAAGAAAAATTCAGAATAATAAAGAGCTAACTGAATGAGCCAATGCAAAGAGGCTTATTTTAAGACTTTAAGGCAGTAGTTCTCAACCTGTGGGTCGGGACCCCTTTGGGGGTCGAACGACCCTTTCACAGGGGTCGCCCAAGACCATCGGAAAACATATATTTCAATACAAATACAGGTTATGAGAAAATAATTTTATGGTTGGGGGTCACCACAACATGAGAAACTGTATTAAAGGGTCACGGCATTAGGAAGGTTGAGAACCACTGCTTTAAGGAATCAGTTTTTACTTTGGGGTTTGAACACTAGATTGCATCTGACTCCAGAAATGTTGTAATGTTCCAAATATAAGACATTTGATAATTTGCTATTTTTTAGATAAAATTAGAACATTTTATGAATATTAGCTTTTACTAAATTAACTATTAATATTTTAACATATTGTATAGATTGGTATTCTTTAAACAGGTAGGCAATTGTATTGTTAATATCTTTGTATAAAAGAAAGTTGGAGGTCACCTTTGCTATATTTGGTAGATGTACTTTCTTTGGGACTTTTAATGTGCTTTGCCATCCTTTTTCCTTTCACATTATTTGAATCTTAATGCAGATGTTGAAATGTTAATAACGATATTACTAAAAACAACTTTAAGGGATGGTCCATTTTGCTATTTCACTCTCCATAAATAAATATTTGGGGGATTAAGAGCGCATTGCCTGATGTTATTTACTTCAGCTTTTTTAAATTAAAATTTAAAAAAAAAAACACATTTCAATTAACAGTAGAAGTTACACAACTTGGAAATTATGTTTTGTTCTATTCTCCTGGTGGATTTTTGGATTACCTGTCAGCTTTTAGCAGCAGATTAGATGGCAGCTCCACAAGTTGGTTGTGTTGCACATCCAGGACTTCCACATGAGTTCGTTCAATCCTCTCTGGTAGCCTTGTCAACTGATTGTGTCCAGCAAGTAATTTTCTCAAGCTGATATTGCAAAATAACCTTAAAACATACAAATACAGTAGCAGTAAAATGTACAGCTCTAATTAAAGTATATTTCAGAGAAAATAGAGAAAAACTTCAACATCATTCTGATTATGAGATGGGGTCTAGATGTAGCCAAAACAGTTACTGTGAGAATGAATGAATCAATCAATTAATTAATGACCCTTGGTGGTGCAGCAAGGTAAGTGCTCGCACTTAGCTGCCAGCTGCTTGCAATTAGTGCAAGTTCTAATCTCACCAGGCTCAAGGTTGACTCATCCTTCCGAGGTAGGTAAACTGAGGACCCAGATTGTTGGGGGCAACAAGTTGACTCTGTAAGTCAACAAGCTGACTTTGTAAAACACTGCTTAGGGGGAGCCAAAAGCCCTAATAAGCTCGTCTATACAAAGAATGACGGCAATTGCTAACAGTGTACTGTAAGCCGCCCAGAGTCTCCGGAGAAGGGCAGCATATAAATGGAAATTTTAAAAAAATAAATCAAAAATAAAGGGGAGAAATCAATGTACAGGTAGTCCTCGACTTACAACAGTTCATTTAGTGACTGTTCAAAGTTATAACAGCACTGAAAAAAGTGACAAGGCCATTTTTCACAGTTAACAACCTTTGAAGCATGTCCATGATCATGTGATCAAAATTCAGATGCTTAGGAACTGGTTCATACTACAGTTGTTGCTGTGTCCCAAGGTCATGTGATCACTTTTTGCAATCTTCTGACAAGCAAAGTCAATGGGGAAGCCAGATTCACTTAACTACCGGGTTGCTAACTTGCCAAATGCAGTGATTCACTTAACAACTGTGGCAAGCAAGGTAGTAAAAATGTGGCAAAACTCACTTAACACATGTTTCACCTAACAACAGAAATTTTGTGCTCATAAGTCGAGGACTACCTGTACTTCTCCACACATGTAGTCCTTAACTTATGACTATAATGGAACCTTACCGTGATGATTGTAAAGCAGGTCACCCGTGCGACTGACTCAATGTTACAACCTTTTTTGTGGCAACTGTTAAGCAAATCCGCAGTCTTTAGGTGAATGGCATGGTCATTAAGGGGTGTTTTTGTTGAAAACTGGGAGTAAATGCAGGTTTTGGGCAAAAATATCACAAACTGGTCACGTTACTGCGGGATGCCGTAAAGAGCTGTAAATGTGGGCCAACTGCTGAGCATCCAACATATGGCAATGTGACCAGAGGACAAGGGGGCCATGAGAACTTTGGAACCAGGTTGGAAGATTCTTGAAGGGTCCATCGTAAGTTGAAAAAGTCACTAACCAACTCGTCATAAATTGAGGATTACCTGTGCTGTAGAAATTTTTCAAATGCAAAATATCCCCCTGGATATTTTTCTAAGAGGATAAGTGGTCACTTATGTTTTCTTAGGAAATTATATTGAACTTTCAATAGTATACGGAAATCAAAAGTACATTTTGCCAAAGCTACACAAGCACCATATCTAAAAGATGTCACTGTTAGGTTGGGGAAAGATACATGACCTTCGTTAGAACTTCTGCCTGGAAATCTAAGAGATTGCTTTATTTACATCTGCATGAAGAAAACTGGCTCAGTGACACTCCATGAAGAAAAAATTAAACAGAAGGAAAAGGGGGAAAAAACATAGTCCTGTCACTTAAGCAAGCTAGAAACCGATTCAGTGCAAATAATTCTCTACTATGCATCTTGTTTCTGGTTGTTTTAAAAGTAGGACTCACCTGGCAGGAAGTTCACATATGTGATTGTGGCCCAGATCCAGTACTTCTAATTTTCGGCTATCACAAACCCATTCTGGAAGGCTCTCCAAATGATTTCTGCCCAAAAAAGGAAGACAAATTAAATAAATAAATAAATAAATAAATAAATAAATAAATAAATAAATAAATAAATAAATAATAAAGCCAATATTACTAAGGAATGTTTACATATTATATCACACGTGGTTTAAAATGTACAAAAATATTAGATACTTTGTCAGCTGCAGCACACAGCACTTAGGCAGCTGGGATTGACTGCAGCCACATGTGAAATGCTTATAGAATGGCACAAACAGATTATTATGAAGTATACGGAATAACCCTTAAGATCTTGAATTAACCAACCTCACCACATAATATTATACGTTAAGCCACAAAAATAATCCCTGGTGCCAATTTATATGAAGGAGGCATCTTTAGTGAAGGTATCTATATATCTATTTTCATTTTTTTATGTTTTCGCGGGTATTTATGTGTATGGCATAATGCTTTGTTCGGGTATTTTCCCATGTCTTCCTAGCTGTGCTTTTAAAGTTGTAGCAACGTTTTGGCAAAATCTCATCTGCTATCATCAGGCAAATGAGCAATATTAGCCTGATGATGGCAGATGAGATTTTGCTGAAACATTGCTACAACTTTAAAAGCACAACTAGGAAGACGTGGGAAAATACCCGAAAAAAGCATAATGCTATATCTATATCTATATCTATATCTGTATCTGTATCTTTCTATCTCTCTCTCTCTCTATATATATATATCTAGATAGATAGATAGATAGATAGATAGATAGATAGATAGATAGATAGATAGATAGATATAATGGAACATTTCAAAGCCACCTTAATGGATAAAACACTGTGTGCAGTATATACGCATGCACATTTTCTCATTCAACGGCTATATTTTTTTTTTTATTAATCTATTATTCCCACTCGCTCTCTCTTGCTTCAGTCTCTCTGGAAACACACTGAGGCATACAATTCACTGACGTTTAGGAAGTAGTAGCAAACCGCAGGAACATAATGTGAGCTTAGAAATATCCCAGGATCATTTTCTTGTAAGTCATGGCAGCAGCTGCATATATATAACATGTTGACATCTCCATTAGAGATAGTACTTGGGTTACGATGGGAATTGGTAGTGGAATTTCCATTGCTAAGCGATGTGCTTGTAAAACTTGATGTCACATGTTGTTTAGCAACATCAATTCTGGCAGTCCTGATGCCATCATTAAACAAATTGCCCTGCAGTTAGCTGAGGATCGAACCCCCATCCAAGCCACTTCCAGCTTTGGTCCCTCCCAACACTGAGACTTGGTAAGGTATAGGACTACCTCCTCTTTAACTACCTTCACCTGCCTAGCTTCCCCCCATCACTGTCCTTTTAGCCACCTATTCCACTGCTTCTGATAGCCTTACTGCCTGTGCTTACTGACCCTGCTGCCTTTGCCAACCTTGTTGCTTCAAAATGACCTTCACTGTCTTCTTCCTGTTCCTGCTGTGGTGCACTGGCCTGGCCTTTTGTGAGGCATCTACTGGCCATGCCATGCCTGCTTCCTGAGGCTGCACCACTCCTTGTCCAAGTGGGGTATGGTCTTTTCATGAGGTTTTGGAAGACAGGCACATGAAAGGAGGCCACTGCACTGGCACAAAAGGGGTACTCTTCTAACTGGGGATCTTATTTCATGACAGAAGGCCCTGGCTGGGACATTGGAGAGGCCCCATTGGGATCAGGGTAAAAGACGGCAGTGTAAAGAAGGCCCCATCCAGTGCAGCAGTGGTTTGCCTTACAGCAGGCATAGTGGCAAGCAGGGCAGAGGATCAAAAGGTGGCAGGTACCCCCAGGTGGGCCCAAATATTGTTCATGTGACTGCAGGAAGCAGGAACTTTTGAGGACCGGTCATGTCCCTTTGTTCAAAGCCATCATAATTTCAAACAGTCTCTGAACAAATGGACACTAAGCAAGGACTACCTTAGTCAACATCATCAGACATGGGAGATGCAGGAGTGAGATTCTTCTTTCACCCAATAAGCTCCTACATCAAAGATTAGTAGGGGAAGGTTTGTAATATTCCTATACTAAAGCAGTAAAACCCCAGAGTTAAGCACAACACAATTTAGAAAAATTGGCAAGTTTCATATGAAATTATACAACTTGCAAAATCCCATGGCTTCAGTCTGTCAGCATTCCAGTGAAACTTCTCCATCTCAGAAAAGAACTCAGAGTCATCCTTCTAAGTCTCTCTTTATTTCACAGAGAATAATATCTGGTACAGAGCTATTCAATCTCCAGTCTAAATAAATTACTTTCGATTTCAGAGAGAAGATAGCTGAACCCAACCCCATACTCCTGTGACCAATGGAATGTGATTATCTGTGTCTCTCTGCAGGCCAACAGAAACTGTCAGAAACTATTTCAAGTTAAGAACAGAGTGTCAGAATAGAAGTGTTTAAACTCTGACACAAGCATTTATTTTGCTTGTTTGTTTTGATGCCTATGGCCTGAAAAGATTTAGCAGGAGGCTAAGGCCTTCAACTTCACTCCACCAAGATACCTAAAACTTTTTCTGAAAGAAAGCTTGTTAAACTAAGTGGAGAAGATTATCTGCAATCATATCTGTTCTCCCACTTAACCATTTAACTCTCAGGGCCATATTATTAACATACTTTCTACTCTGAACAGTAAGAAGAAAATCTAATTACTTGTGAGGTGATATGGATACTGGGTTCAAAGTTGTGGCATCTGCTGAGCAGCTCAACAAATCAGAAGTAAGGGTAGTGCAGAAAAGGGGATTCAATGTGTTGAGATTGTATTAAAACCCAATCCTCAAATTTATACAGAAACACTTGTGACAATCTCTCTCCTAAGAAAAGAAATACAGCAGGCCAAATAAATTCATACAATATTCCAGCGTCCCCAGGGAAATTCACGCAATCTCTTCAGTCAAAGTGGTCAAGAGCTTCAAGTGCTCCAGTTTCTTCTCATGTTTCTACTAAATACTACATTCAAAACCAGTATCTTTCAAAGATATGCTTACCTAGAAACATCCAAGTAAGTCAGATAATTTGGAACGGGATACACATCAAGGTGAACAAGTTCTGGAAGAGAAAGACAAATATTGTATTGCAAAGATAAATTTAATTTCAAGCCAGTAAAAGTAGACCACCTCATATCGCCAAGGTTTATTGAAAGGATAATACAAGTCATAGCATGGAGGACAAAATACAAGTAGCCCTCAATTTACACAAGTTCATTTAGCGACCATTCAAAATTACAACAGCACTGAAAAAAAGTGACTTATGACTGTTTTTCCGCACTTATGTTTCATACTTTCACACTTAGAGCTGGTTGCAGCATCCCTATGGTCACGTGATCAAAATTTAGATACTTGGCAACTGACTCATATTTGTGTGACGAGTGCAGGGTCCCGGAGTCATGTGACCCCTTTTGTGACATTCTGACAAGCAACGTCAGAACGCAACCCTTAGGCCCAGGGTACCTGCGGGACTACCTGCTGCCATCGACAATCTCCCACTGGCCAGTGCACTCCCACAGGGTGGGCCTCCTCAGGGTGCCATCAGCCAGACAGTGCCAGCTGGTGGCCCCCAGGGGGAGAGCCTTCTCTGTGGGTGCCCCCAACCTCTGGAACGAGCTGTCCCCAGAGATCCGGACCATCCCTGATTTGCATACCTTCCGCCACACCTAAAGACCTGGTTATTTCAACAAGCTGGTCTGGCCTGAGTAGAAATTGTTAATTATAATGGGGATTAATTTTAATTTAATTTTAATGATGATTGATTTTAAATTTTAATTAGTTTGTGGCCCTGTAAATTTGATTTAATTCTATCTTAACTTTTGTACTATGTGTTTTTAATAGGCTGTAAGCTGCCCTGAGTCCTTCAAGAGAAGGGCGGCATATAAATTCATTCATTTAATTAATTAATTAATTAATTAATTAATTAATTAATTAATGTCAATGGGAAAGCTGGACTCACTTAACAACTATGTTACTAATTTAACCACTGCAGTGATCCACTTAACTGTGGCAAGAAAGGTCATAAAATGGGGCAAAATTCATTTAGCAAATGTCTCACTTAGCAACAAAAAAATTGGGCTCAATTGCGGTTATAAATTGAGGACTACCTGCAATATACACTGGATCGCATACTGAAGCAACGGAACAGTTAAAAACAGCCAATATGAATCTAGTAAAAAATAAAGAACATTTTAACATTTGAAGACATTTTACTGAAATAGATGGGAGTTTCTTATTTTAACTTATATAAAATATGACTCTGTTGTAAAGGAGAAGTATCCATTCTTTATTTTGTAAATTATAATTTTGCTTTAACAACTGTAATCCATAGAGTGTATTTGGGGAATATATTTCTCCCCAAGAGCTCTAGGATATATCTCCAATCAGTAAGAAAAACTGTATTATGGTTTTACCACTTCGCAATGCTATAGTTGGTATAGCAATAGCTGGTGTGGTTTAACTAAAATGGAAAGAAAATCTCTTCACATAGAAAATCAGCTTCAGTAGATTTAATCCGGGTGAGGACACCAAAAAACCTCTAGCTAAATTTTAAAAAGCTTCAAATGTCAGGCAAGCAGCAGCAAACCTTCTCCTAGTAGTCACTAGACAGAAATGTATTGGGTGGGGTTGGGCACTGCAGACAGGCAGAAAGAAAATTGCATTCTGATGTTGTATCTTTCTCCCAACAACTAGCACTCTTGACAAGCAGTTTTTTGTGGTGTTGTTGTAGTTAGTGAAATGGAGGTGCATTCAATCACACAACCCTTCATTTGCAGAGTCTGCATTTGCAATATTAAATTTATTTATTTATTATTATTTTAATTTATATGCCGCCCTTCTCCCAAAGGACTCAGGGCGGCTCACAACCCATTAAAAACATACAATATAAAAGTTAAAATAGGATTAAACAAAATTTATACCCCAACAAATGATTAAAATTTAAAATAACTAATCTCCATTAAAATTAATATTCTGATTAGGTCAGACCAGCTTGTCGAAACAACCATGTCTTTAGGGCGTGGCGGAAAGATCGGAGGTCAGGGATAATCCGGATCTCCGGGGGTAGCTCGTTCCAGAGGGTAGGTGCCCCCACAGAGAAGGTTCTCCCTCTGGGGGTTGCCAGCCGACTGTTTGGCTGACAGAACCCTCAGGAGGGCGACTCTGTGGGACCGTACTGGCCGGTGGGAGACTGTCAACGGCAGTAGGTGGTCTCACAAGTACCCTGGGCCTAAGCCATGGAATGCTTTAAAGGTCATAACCAACAACTTGAATTGCACCTGGAAGACCACCAAAAGCCAATGCAGGCCGCGCAGGAGAATCAATAATCAATAATCTCTCACTTGATTATTTCATCAAGGACATTCCCTAAAAAAAAAAATACACGGTACATTTACAGGTAGTCCTTGAGTTACAACCACAAAATTTATGTTGCTAAGTGAAACATTTGTTAGGCGAGTTTGCCTCACTTTATGAGTTTTTGGCCATGGTTGTTAAGTGAATCATTTCATTTTGTTAAGTTAGTAACATGGTTGTTAAGTAAACCTGGCTTCCTGTTGACTTTGTTGGTCAGAAGGTCACAAAAGGGGACCACACAACCCCAGACACTGTAACCGTCTTAACAACGAACCAGTCTGCCAAGCACCTGAATTTTTCACTTTTTTCAGTGCTGTTGTAACTTTGAACCATTACCAAAGGAACTGTTGCAAGGGGAGGACTACCTGTACTATGTTTACTTCCAGACACTGAAATGTCATGTCCCCATGTCAAGCCTTTACCATGAGTAGTAGCTATAACCATTTTTGTGCACTAATCTATAACTATCTTCCACAGTGGCAGTTCATCCGTTCATCTAGCTACTATAAAATTTATTTCAAAAAGCCCGATTTTTGCTACTACTCATTTTGCAATCTGCCCTACTGCTCAACGGTATATTAGAGATGGAGGCAGATGATCTAAAATTAAAGGTTTTAAAAAAGAATCAGTCAGGGAAGGATAGGCTGTAAATCAATCACAACACAGGTCATGAAGCTAGGATTTACCTCTAGACCAGTAATTAGGGAACTAAAAAACAGCAAGAAAAATGTGCTGCTGTTGCACAGCATAAGTATGTATTTCAACTAACCAATCAGAATTTCCAGCTAAAGCAGTGGTTCTCAACCTTCCTAATGCCGCGACCCTTTAATACAGTTCCTCATATTGTTGTGACCCCCAACCATAAAATTATTTTCACATACACCTGTATTTGTATTGAAATATGTGTTTTCTGATGGTCTTAGGCAACCCCTGGGAAAGGGTCGTTCGACCACCAAAGGGGTCCCGACCCACAGGCTGAGCTAAAGAGAGCTTCAAGATTTGATGGAAATCTTTCCCGCAGCTACTAGTAGTAATATTATACAAAACAAAAGTATGCATAATATACACAAACTGTGGGGAATTTTTTTTGTTTTCAGGATATAACACATTTAACCCAAATTTAAATTCAAAGTAAATTTAGTAACTTTTCTAGCTGTATCCTTCTGATTGCTTTCAGCAAAAAAAAAACCACAAAAGGGCCTGAAATATCATTAAAAAGACAAGCATGTATCATTCTGAATCAACTTCTCAGCACTGTCACTCATTGACCATACAGTGACCATAAACCTCTTACTATAAAGAATTTCATAAAGCTGTCCTTTATATTTATTTCCCAAAAATTCACTCTCATCCTCTTAGTCAGTAGCATTTATTGAATAAATGATACCACTTAATGCAGAATCTTTCACGTTATGTGAAAAATAGAGAAATTGAATTGTCTTTTAAAAATAAATTTACATACACTGATTTTAAATATTTGGTTAGAATGTGAGTTTTGTAAAGGTTTTCTTGATTTTGCTTTGAATTTTGCTTTGTAAAGCAAAGTTGTAGACAATGAAATTTTTATCTTTATGAGCCTCATTCAAATTTGCCCCCTTTTTCATTTTTTCCCCAAGGAAATATGGCCACTGTACTCATAAGCCATGTCAGTTGCTGATTTGGTCCTAATCATTTTAAATATCAACGATAAACTGTCAGAGAATATACAGATTTAAATCTCTGGGAGATTTAAAACTTGCATTTAAATCCCAAGGATTTCCACTTTAAAAGAGCATGCAAGCAGTACTCTACAACTTCCAAAATTCTGCTGGCAAATGTTTCATGTAAAGCCAGATGATTAAGGACTGGATTCATCCACAACCTAATGTTGCCTATAAATCCAGTAAAAGAAGAAAAGGCTAGGAATATCAATTCCTATTTGAACTACCTTCAAAGTAAACCTACCATTTGAAGTGGCATAAAGAGCTTTAAGTAGGTATCCACTGATTTTGAGGGTTACCAGCTGGTTTCTTTCACAGTGCAGTATTTCAATGTTATTGAAGATGGTTGCATCTAACTCTCCCAGCTTATTATCCCGAAGATCAAGCTGGGTCACATGATGTAGGAAGTCACTCTCATCTCCCATCAATCTTCTAATCACATTTAACCTGGGATGGAAATAGGGAGGGGGAAAAAAGAGCTGGGATCAGTTATTTAGCCTTTTTTTTTTTTAAAAAGAACACTGGAAAACAAAATTTGGCTTTTAATTTATCAGTTCCAAGTATTCTTGGCAAAAAAAAAAAAAAAGTTCAATTTTTCTAGTTATACTTGCAATTCTCTGAAAAGTTTGCACTGATTTGTGATAATGCCTTCTTATTTCATATTCAATGCCCAATTATTTTTAATACCATCCAAGTCAAATGTTCTCCCCAATTAATTATCCACTGCTTCCTTTAATATTCCAAGGCAAATTATCAAGTCTCTCAAATGCATTTTTAGTGTTTTATCATTTTTTGTCATAACAATTTTAAAAACTATAGTAAAGTGATGGCTTTCTAACTTATCTCAATACAAAAATGTATGGAATTAATATCTGTTTAATGTTACTGGCAGATGAAGACATATTAACAAACCTTTGATGATTCAATAAAGATTATCCATATTCACAACAACTCCACATCAAATTTAGGAATTTCATCAGAAAATGCCAACATGTACAGAATTTAAAACATTATTGTAAGTAAAAAATGGCAAATAGAGTAAAGAGAATGAATAACACGAGGCTCTTCAATTATTCAAGTTTTCTATTGATGGGAAAGCACCATGTGACTATACAGTTATGTGAAAAATGAAAAATAAAGTACACCCTCTTTGAGTTCTATAATTTTATGTATTAGGACATGGTAAAAATAATCTGGTCCTTAGCATGGCCTTTTGCTTTTAAATACATGATGTAATATGTCCTATGTTGCATCTGAGGTTGTATTTACCTATTTTTAAGAATTGTTAAGCACCAGACAATTTTTACTATGTCCTGATACATAAAACCATAGAACTCAAAGAGGGTGTACTTCCTTTTTCACATGACTATATGTATATAGTGACAATATCATAATCCAAAGCTCATTGCTGAAAGAGTAGGACAGATTTTGCACCAAACCAGTTCATACTGAACTCCAAACAAACAAGCAAAGAGAACTTGTGACTTTTTACATAAATAAAAATTATCTGTAGAAAGCCATCAAACTAGCCACTTGAAATTTCTCTGAATTTTAATTCTCAATGCTAAACAAACAAGGTGGATAAGTAAATTGCCTAATCAAAACACTGCTTTGGGATTAAAAAAAATAGAAGTTATAAAAAAATCTAAGAAAATAATCAGATCATGTTAAAAAATATTGCATTATTTTTTTCTAAAATGTAGCACGTCTTCTTTATGAAATCAATATCCACTAGCAAAAAGGAGTTAATGGTGCTTTAAGAAGCAGGTTATTCCTGCAACCAGGTAGCACTTCAGCAAAAATTGTGGAAATAAAATAATGGAGTCCAATCTTACTGACAATTTTTGGGCAAATTAATATAGCTCCAGTGTATGTAATTATTTCAAGTTCAAAACCAGTCCCTCAAAATTAAATTAGAATAATATAACAGGAAAGAGGTCTTACACAAACATAAATAAGGGAGAACTGCCTGGTCTGTTATATCCATGTCCTTGAAGGCTTGTAAATTTCCGAGTTTCTGACTCTCTACACATTTCCACTGAACACATTTAAAAGCTAATGAGGAACTGCATAATAATTACATTTTAACAATAATATGAAATAACGTTTTAATGATGAGATATATTAGCCTTCTCTTTTCTCATCTTTTCCAAAGTTTTCAACAATCTTTCCAATTGTCCCTAGTCAGAGGTCAGAATGAATTTCTAAGCCTATTTGGAAGTCAAAGAAAAGGTAAGGTAGTCTAAAGCTTTGGCTAATAATGAGAATTCCCAGAGAACCAATTCGTCGTGATAAATCTGTCATCAAAGGAAAGGAAAAACAACTAAATAAGTCAATAAGACTGAATTCGAAAAGTAAATATTTTTTGCTTAGTACATTTCTCAATTGAAAGTACAGACCATTTAATAACAGCAAGCAATAATCTTGCTGTCAAATGATGAATTGTATCGAAAATCAGCTGAAACCATATGAATAAAAAAGTAAGGAAACTAACAAGGTACAGTAATTGGCAAGGAATACATGGGCTAGAAAGTTTAGTCATATGTTTCAAAGTATATGCTAATCACAACTAGTATCTTGAAAATATTTTTTTTTTACAAAGGATAAATCCACCTTGGCTTGCCACCATTAGTTAAAATAGTCATTTAACATTGATACATATCTTTTTTCTCAGAGATGATACTTACCTTAGATCTATATGTTTTATGTGTGGCATTTTCCTTAGTACTGGCAAACTTAGTGTCTCCATACAATTTCCAGACATGCAGAGTTTGTCCATGGCAGTCAGTTTCTCCAGGACTTCAGGAATGTCACCGAACTCATTGAAAGAGAGGCCTAAATAACTAAGCTGATGCATCCTTTCCAACTCAGCTGGAAGACTCTGGAGAAAGTTCCCATCCAACAAGAAAGTCTGTAAACTTTTGATAAGAAGGGGCAAAAAAAAATTTTTTTTTTTAATTCAACTTTTGAAAACTTTAGGTCATTAATCAATCATTTATGTCATGATTCAGATTGCTTTTAAATATCAGGCTCACAATGAAGATATAGATCAGTGGTTCTCAACCTTCCTAATGCCGCGATCCTTTAATACAGTTCCTCATGTTGTGGTGACCCCCAACCATAAAAAGCGGTGTCTCGGTTCCTAAGACCACCGGAAATATGTGTTTTCCAATGGCCTTAGGTGACTCCTGTGAAAGGGTTGTTTGACCCCCAAAGGGGTCACAACCGACAGGTTGAGAACCGCTGGTCTAGATCAAGGGTGTCAAATTCGATTGCGTCATGTGACATATTGTGACTTTTTTTTGGCTCTGAAGAACTGGGGTGGGCGTGGCCTGCGCATGATGCATCCGGCCAGTGGGCTACCGGTTTGACATTCCTGATCTAGATCAAGGATCTCCACTCCAGCCTTTTTATGAGATGGGACAGGTTGTAGAGTTGGGAAGAAAGATGATCATTCAGCAGGACCCATTCCAGTTGTTCCTGATCCTCAGCTAAACTCACAATCAATCTTCACATTCTCTCCAGAGTGGTTGTCTTTATGGGAGGATCCCACTAACCCCTCTGTAGGCACAGGCCATATCATTTTCTCCACAACCAAACAGTGTTTGAGATTCAAACCACTTTTACCATATTTGGTATAGACCTACTTGTTCATATCTCCAACAGCTGCTGGTATACTTTTGAGTGCATTGCAGGACACATTGAGCTCCGTTAAGGTTGGAATGCTGCACACCGCCAAAGGGAAATCTCCTAAATGATTGTTGGAAAGGTTTAAGCTCCTCAGCTTACTGAATCTAGAACAAAGATGAAAAACCAGAAAAGGCAAAACAGTTGAATAAAAATAATATCATAGGGGAAACATGTAACTTAGAATACCTTAATGCAGTTGAAAATCAGCCAACTATTATTTCTCCCAGTACTAGCCAAAGAGGCTAGTGTGATTTCCATTGTTGACTCTTTATTGATCTCTCATCACTTATAAAAGCTGTAGGCTTAAATGAAAAAAGGGTATGCGCAGATGTTAATTTTGTACCAAATAAGGCAGCAGTGATCAAAATGCATAATGCTCAAGGGTGCACTAAAAGTCCTAGAACTATCCCAATAAAACCTATAGCCTATTTTAAGATAGCAAATACAGAATTTTTAAGAGTCCGTCATGTAGAAGCTTGCCTTGCATGGGTACTCTTGGAGGTAAATAAAGATTAAAAATCACTCAAGCTCTGGTCATCTCACACTTGGGACTATTGCAATGTGCTCTACATGGGCATACCTTTGAAGAGTATTCAGAAGCTACAATTGGCACAGTATAAAGTTGCACAGACAGTTCTTGGGGCTCCCAGGGTGGCCCTATGTTCCACCACTGTACTGCGAGCTACTCTGGTTGCTATTTGCTTCTGAGTCCAATTCAAAATGTTGGTTCTTAGCTTTAAAACCCTTTATGGTATGGGTCCAAGTCAGGGGTCTGCAAACTTAAACACTCAAAGAGCCATTTGGACCTGTTTTCCACAGAAAAGAAAACACCGGGAGTCAATAATTTAACAACTGGTATGACTGGGTGGGCGTGGCCAACTCACATCACTTATTCCCACCCAGTTATCTCCTGCTCTGAAATACAGAGTGAGTCTCCATCCCACACCATCACCTTTACCTCCTCAGGCCAGGCAAGGAGTGACGGGGAGGGGAGGACAGGGGAGGACAGGGGCCAGTCAGTGGTGGGATCAGCTGACAGGGAGCCGGAGCAGAGGGCCAAAAGAGCCGCATGTGGCTCCAGAGCCACAGTTTGCAGACCCCTGGTCCAAGTTATCTAAGGAACCATCTCGCCCCAATGAGATTGGCCCACCCAATGCACACATGTGAAGAATGGACGTGCTGAGGACTTTGTTGGTCAAGGAATTCTGGCAGGGGATGGACAGGGACAGGAGCCTTTTCTACCATGGAGCCTATGCCCTGAAACATCATGCCCTTTGAGGTGAGATCTGTACCCACCCTTCTGACCTTCCAAAAAGTGTCTGAAGACCTGGCCCGGACCCAATGGGGGCATGTCATTCTGGACTAAAATTATATCTCCTTCCCATATACATCTTGCTCCCTTTCTTCCCATCTTTGTGAATTTTAAATTTATATTTATTGTTTTAATGTCTTATACAGTGCGTTTTTTTCTGATTATAAGATGCCTAGAGTCACCTTTAGGCAAGATGAACAGCATGTTTAACAAAATAAAATAAAAATAAAAGTAATAGCAGTAGTATCACAGTTGCAAAATTGGTCAGAACTGGAAACATAAAGAGACCTTGGTGGAGCAGGCTGTAAGGAATTAGCCTAACAGTCGGCTAGCCTCTAATTAAGGCATGTTCGAATC
>JANHFR010008625.1:8830-20944 GCA_032468015.1 Mimophis mahfalensis | reverse complement strand
AGATGAGCACCGCCCCCTAGAGTCGGGAACGACTAGCACATATGTGCGAGGGGAACCTTTACCTTTACCTTTACCTAACATTGCAAACCTGAGCGGTGCTGTCATGTTCTTTTTAGAAGAGGCTTTCTCCTGGCAACCTTTCTAATCAAACTATAATAATTTTTCAGTTTTTTTTCTAATTATTCTGCCATGAATTTCAACATTTAGCATACTAACTGACACATGTAGACTGTGAGATGTAGCTGTCAGATTTATTTTTATTTTTATTTTTTGCAATTTCTCTGAGCATTGCATGATCTGACCTTGGGGTGAATTTGTTAGGTTATCAGTGGGTTTAATAAATGAATAAATAAATGTAAAATAAAATCAAGAGAACAATTGGTGGCAGAGGACATAATTATCAATGGTTTTATTATTTATAATTATCTGAAAAATGTAAAACAGGTAACAAAATGTACAGTATTGAACATTATAAATTTATCTGAAACACAATTGTGTATAAAGGATGAACATGTGGTTAAAATGTATATACTTTTTTTGAAATTCAAAGCAGAGAAAGAACATATTAGGAATGTATGATAAAATGGTTAAAAAGTTTGGCTATAATATACTAGATAAAACAATGGAAAAATACATGGTTGAAAAGAATGAGATTACACTATGTTACAACCTTAAATACAATTTTAAACGATACATCTTTAGTATATATTACTAGAGAATTATTTTAAAAGGGCAGTTCAAATTCCTGTTGTAAATGTAAATAACAATAGGAGACATTTTATCATAGTCAGTGGACATGGGAGAAGCTAGAGAATTTTAGGTACAGATGCGTACAATGATCCAGAGAATTTTAATGATTATAATTCGACTGAAACCAGAACTTCTTCCTTTGGTATGATCGATAAGCAGTTAGAAATTAAGTCATGGAAAATTGTTTTTATATATGATAACTGCTATGAGATTGTTGTTATGCACAGAGATGGAAAGATTTGGCAATACTTACAATAAAGGAATGATTGGTAAAGATGATCCAACTTGCTGAAATGATTTGTTTGATTACAATATTTATACTTATTCATGACTGAAAACTTGTAGAATCAATATGTAAAAAAATGAATATGATTCTAATTAGATAGGATAGATTATAGAAAGAAAAGATTCATGATATAACTTTAGATAAAGTTAAAATTGTAATTAATAGCTGCTAAAAGCAAGATCTAAAGCCATTTTTTTATCTTCTTTCTTTTCTCTTTACTAGTATTCTTTTTGCATCTTTGTATTTTTCTTTCATTTTTATTTTTTCTCTTGTTTCTTTTCTTTTGCCTTTTATTTTGTATTAGTCTTATTCTTAGGTTTAGTATTTTCCAATTAATAAATTAATTCATGTATTAATAAATATTTTCAAGGGGAAACAGATGCTCACTTTGCATTCTCAAAATCCTTACTATTTATCTATTTCTGCTGCATCCTTCAGACTAGGTAGAGCTAATGACATTTTCATCTGAATTTCCCCATTCTTTTAATATTCTTAATGAAATGGAGTTGTCTGTTCTCTGAAGAAAAGCACGAGAATTTAAATTACATTTTGATTGTTACAAAATTAATTTTGTGAACTTCTGAGTTGAAAAGAGTCATAATATTATAGAGATGGACAAATCATGGTTAATAATATTGAAAAAGCTTCAATGTACAATTAAGTAGTTCATGAAATATAAGATGTATTTGAACTAGTGTCGCATGTAAGTAAATTGGACATTTCTAACAGAATAAAATTTGTTTGAAATTAAATTTATGAAATGCTTATCTTTTTGTTTCTCTTATTTTTGTCTAGGCTTTCGAAAAATAAGTCTTGATGACCTCAGGAAGGCCTATATTGTGAAAGATGTCCAACAGTATATTCTTCATCGCTTGGATCAAGAAGAAGCCCTTAGACAACATCTCACAAAAGAAACTGCAGAAATGTTGAATCAGCTTCACATTAAAAGCAGTGGTTGCTTTCTGTACCTTGAACGTGTCCTGGATGGAGTAGTAGAAAATTTCATTATGCTAAGAGAAATTCGTGATATCCCTGGAACGTTAAATGGACTCTATCTTTGGCTTTGTCAAAGACTTTTTGTGAGAAAACAGTTTGCTAAAGTCCAACCTATTCTGAATGTAATCCTTGCTGCTTGTAGACCACTCACAACAACTGAATTGTTCCATGCAGTGTGGACCAAAAATATGGCATTGTCTATGGAGGATTTCCAGCGCAAACTTGATGTTCTATCAAAAGTTCTCGTTGATGGTCTAGGAAACACAAAGATCCTCTTCCACTACAGTTTTGCAGAATGGCTGCTGGATGTAAAACATTGTACACAAAAATATTTATGCAATGCAGCAGAGGGACACCGAATGCTAGCAATGAGTTATACATGTCGAGCCAAGGATTTAGCACCATTAGAAGCACAAGAATTTGCTTTGCATTTAATAGATTCAAATTTACAACTGGAAACTTCTGAGTTAGCTTTATGGATGATCTGGAATGGTACTCCTGTTAAAGATTCTTTGTTGACGTTGATCCCCAAAGAGCAGGAAGTTTTACAATTGCTAGTAAAAGCTGGTGCTCATGTTAGTAGTGAAGATGATCGGACATCTTGCATTGTGCGACAAGCATTAGAAAGAGAAGATTCTATTCGAACTTTATTGGACAATGGTGCTTCAATAAATCAATGTGATTCAAATGGAAGAACATTGCTGGCCAATGCTGCCTACAGTGGCAATCTTGATGTAGTGAATTTGTTAGTTTCTAGAGGAGCAGATTTCGAAATTGAAGATACTCTTGGGCAGACAGCACTTACGTTAGCTGCTCGTCAAGGACACACCAAAGTTGTAAATTGTTTCATTGGATGTGGTGCTAACATAAATCATACAGACCATGATGGATGGACGGCATTGCGATCTGCAGCTTGGGGTGGACATACTGAAGTTGTTTCTGCACTTCTGTATGCTGGTGTAAAAGTGGACTGCGCAGATGCTGACAGTCGAACAGCTTTGAGAGCAGCAGCCTGGGGAGGTCATGAAGATATTGTACTGAATCTGTTGCAACATGGAGCTGAGGTGAACAAAGCAGATAATGAAGGAAGAACTGCTTTAATTGCTGCAGCATATATGGGGCATAGAGAAATTGTAGAGCATCTTTTAGACCATGGTGCAGAGGTAAATCATGAGGATGTGGATGGAAGAACTGCTCTCTCAGTTGCTGCTCTTTGTGTTCCTGCTAGCAAGGGACACGCTTCCGTTGTGAGCCTTTTAATAGACAGGGGAGCTGAGGTGGATCATTGTGACAAAGATGGGATGACTCCACTGCTAGTAGCAGCCTATGAAGGACATGTAGATGTTGTTGATTTGCTTCTGGAAGGTGGAGCGGATGTAGATCATACTGACAACAATGGCCGCACCCCTCTTCTTGCTGCAGCATCAATGGGCCATGCTTCAGTTGTAAATACTTTATTATTTTGGGGAGCAGCTGTGGATAGCATTGATAGTGAAGGACGGACAGTTCTTAGCATAGCATCTGCTCAAGGTAATGTTGAAGTAGTACGGACTCTGCTAGATAGAGGATTAGATGAAAACCATAGGGATGATGCAGGATGGACACCTTTGCATATGGCTGCTTTTGAAGGTCACAGATTAATATGTGAAGCACTTATAGAACAAGGTGCTCGGACTAATGAAATTGATAATGATGGACGTATACCATTCATATTGGCAGCCCAGGAGGGCCACTATGACTGTGTGCAGACTTTACTGGAAAATAAATCTAATATTGATCATAGAGGTTATGATGGGAGAAATGCACTCCGTGTTGCTGCTTTAGAAGGGCACAGAGATATAGTTGAACTACTTTTCAGCCATGGAGCTGATGTGAACTATAAAGATGCTGATGGCCGGCCAACACTTTACATCCTGGCCTTAGAGAACCAGCTATCAATGGCTGAGTACTTCTTAGAAAATGGTGCAAATGTAGAAGCAAGTGATGCTGAAGGAAGGACAGCACTTCACGTTTCCTGCTGGCAGGGCCACGTGGAGATGGTGCAGATGCTGATAACATACCACGCTGATATAAACGCATCAGACAATGAGAAACGGTCAGCTTTACAATCGGCAGCATGGCAGGGTCATGTCAAAGTAGTTCAGCTTTTGATTGAGCATGGGTCCTTAGTTGATCATACATGCAATCAAGGTGCTACTGCCCTCTGCATTGCAGCCCAAGAAGGACATATTGATGTGGTGCAGATATTATTGGAAAATAGTGCTGATCCAAACCACGCAGATCAGTTTGGGCGCACAGCGATGCGTGTTGCTGCAAAGAACGGGCACACACCAATAATTAAACTCCTGGAAAAATATGGTGCTTCTAGTTTAAATGGATGCACTCCTTCCCCAATACATACAATGGAGCAAAAACCTTTGCAATCAGTACCTTCA
Source organism: Mimophis mahfalensis (assembly GCA_032468015.1). NCBI lineage: Eukaryota > Metazoa > Chordata > Lepidosauria > Squamata > Mimophis > Mimophis mahfalensis. The sequence goes on along the minus strand of JANHFR010008625.1, from coordinate 16,477 downwards.
AAAATGCAATCCTTAACTATAAAATCAAACAGTTCAGGGAGCACTGGTGGGGGTGATGTACAAGCTGCTTTGCGTGGTTTGTCAAACGGCCCATCTCATGCTTTTAGTTCTCCCTCTGAATCCCCTGATTCAACAGTTGACCGTCAGAAGTCCTCTTTATCTAATAATTCACTGAAAAGTTCAAAAAACTCTTCTCTTCGTACAACATCATCTACAGCAACTGCCCAAACAGTACCTATTGATAGCTTCCACAGTATGTCCTTTACAGAACAAATACAGCAGCATTCACTGCCCCGCAGTAGAAGTCGACAGTCCATCGTTTCACCGTCTTCCACTACTCATTCTTTAAGCCAGAATCATAGTTCACCAAATAGTGAATTTGAATGGAGCCAAGTAAAACCCAACCTAAAATCAACAAAACCAAACAAAACAGGGAAAACTGAGAATTCCAACAAATCCGGGTCTGCTGGGAAAAAAGTAAAACAAACCCCTTCCTCACAACCAAAAGTTTTAGAATATGAAATGACTCAGTTTGATAAGCAGATATCTGTTGCCAAATGCGGCAGCACCATGCCTCTTAAAAATATGCCTGCTGATACACAGTGCAAAATTTTAGTCCCTTCAGCCCAGCAAGAACTTTGCCGGTCTCAACAGCAGTTCCTGATCCATCAACAAAGTGGAGAGCAAAAAAAGAGAAATGGAATAATGACAAATCCAAACTATCATCTTCAAAGCAATCAGGTTTTTCTTGGTAGAGTATCTGTTCCACGAACAGTCCAGGATCGAGGGCATCAGGAAGTTTTGGAAGGCTATCCATCTACAGAAACAGAATTTAGCCTTAAACAAGCCTTAAAGCTTCAGATTGAGGGAAATGACCCAAGCTTCAGTTACAAGAAAGAAACACCATTGTAAAAGGTGAGCAACTTTTAGAACTGTCCTATTCAAAAAGTTCTTAGTCACCGTTGCAAAAGTGAGAATCTGTGATTTTCCATTGAACAATAGCTTACATACCATAAAACTGGTTGAATGGCCAGAGGTATTTTATGTGGGTTGCATAAAATACTATGTCCATGTGGAGATTAATAGACTCACAAACCTGACTTTTATGGGATCTTGAGACAACTTCTGCTTGCTACAGTTGCCCTTCATTAGCCAAATGGTGAATTTATGGATGACCTATCAAAATACAGTAACTCTAATGCTTTGACAAAAATTAAAGTCAAATAAGATCATTAATATTGTTGCTTCTTTAGATTAAGTGTGTTTATAGCTGTCAGATGCTTTTATTAATTTCCTCTAATTGTTCAGAAAGTAGCTTCATGATTACATTGAAGTTAGATACCCAATTTTCATTTGTTTTAAATGTAACTGAATTATGCTTCAGATTTTGGTCCTAAAATAAATTATAAACTAATTAGTTGAAACCATGCAAATAGCAAAAAGCAGTACAAATTAGCATGGATTTGTTATAACATTTCCCAGACTAGTCTTTTTTTTTTCAGTAGCCATTAATCCAGAGTTGAATGAAATGCTATGAACTTTGATACCAGTGTTATAGTTTTCATGGTCTCTTATTGTTTGGTTAGGAAGTTAATTAAAAGAAGACTAAAGGATATATTTTGGTGGCCTTCCAGATAATTGAAAGGATTGCATTACTGGTCATGCATTTTTCTGTAACAAAAATTTCAAATAAGATAGCCTTAGTACTGATAATACTGATTATATCAGTATTATACCGATAATAACTGTTAATGATTTATTGAAGAGATGGGGGTGGGGGATGCAAACACTGCAATAGTTGTTTAATGAAATTTTTGGCCACCGTATTATTTGTCAAAGATATGAAGCTGGATAGAATCACAGAACCAGGGGAGACATTGAAGATCCCATAATATAAGTTTGTGCATAATTTGTGCTCATGCTTGATGTCTCTGATTCTACATTTCATCATACATTGGAGAAGATACCAATGTTGATTTTTAGGAAAACCATTCATCTAAATATATATAAAATGAAGCCTATGAAAAAGATCATTTGAAAGGAATTCTTTAATCACGATTTTTCCATACATATTGTGTTTTAAAATATTGTAAATTGGCATTGTGTGTCGGCCCATGCAATCTTGTCTCATTCCTAAAATATTACAAAACCATAAGAATTCAGTGACCTAATGAAATTTAAAGATGGGTAGAAAGTATGCCATTTCAAGTTACAAAAGCTTTCAATTTTTTTTAACAGTAATGGCAAGTCACAAGTTACAAGTTAAACATTAATGTGGTCTTGTCAAAATAGAATTTCCATATTGTTATCTTACCATCAGTACCATAATATCTGTATCATTTTCCTCTATAACTATATTCTGTTTCTTAGTTTCTATGGGTAGCACTCAGTGCAAGCAGAGGGCAGAAGAAATTCAAAACTCGATGACACTGAAATAGGGGAAAGATGATCCTAAGTGCTAAGAACAAGTTTGATGTGACAATGTTAGAGACAGTAGACCACTAATTTATGGATCAAAATATGGATATGATTTCAGACAATCCATTTTAAATATACTCAAAAATCAGTGATAAGCTAAGATTTTTAGTCATTGCTATTTGTATATCATCGAGGACATTGTAAATAGTTCAGTTATAGATAGAGTTGAGATTTTTGAGGCAGAATGAAAATTTTGATTTTGTTTTGTTTTTGCTTTTTAGGCAGTTTTCATAACACCAGGAACAAAAAGAAGAGGTTATCAAGAATGGTTTGTCAGCTAGGCTGGGATAAAAGCATTTCTTGCTCATTAAACTACATTGAAAATTCTGAATGTGATCACTGCAGCAGTTACCTTGATTACTGTAATGTGCCTAAAAGTTAAGGCTGCCTTCTTAATGTAACCTTCTGTGCTTCAGAAATTGTATTTTGTGTATTTTATACTTAATACATAGAATAAGCACTTTCTTCCTTAACAAAAGAACAAGATAATGCCATATTTTCCGTACACAACTGAAAAGTTTTAAGAATTAGAAATATAAGCTCCTTTTCAAAAAGGCATCATCAGGATAAAGGTGCCAGGGTGGCTTGTGCTGAAAGGCATTGCCTTATGTATTTATTTTATTTTAATATGGCAAAAAAATATGCTTGCTTTCTGTCAGAAAGATAAGCAGTATCTTTGGCTACCAAAAGAAACAACTTCACTTCATAAATATATACATACATTTGGTTATTTCTTTTAATAAGCCTTTTAAACATCAGTTGAATATCATTTTTTTTCTGTTTTGTGCTTGCACCAGCAGCTTTGCAGCATGTGATTCCTAGTTAGATTTTAAGATTTCATAAGACTTCTTATATTTTTTAACTGCAGGTTCACATATACTCATACAAAAGACTGCAACTATCTTTAAGGGTGCAGTTTGCATGTAGAAGAAAATTATGTGAACTGTCACAGCCACAATACTAATTGCCTTTGAGAGTTCTTTGCTTTCCAAGGACTGGGCACATCACAGCATAGTATATCTATACACAGTGCTTTATTATAGCACCCACTTTCTCCAACAAGTCTATTGCTCTGGAACAATTCTGCCCCTCGGGTTTGGAAGTTGCTGTTGCCATGTAAACACATCTTTAACATTCAATATTTTGTACTCAAAATCTTTCAATACTCAATTCAGACAAAGTCTCCAAGGCTTTAAAGTGGCATTCAATCTTAGCCTTCTTCCAAAAGCTTTTGCATTGGTTGGGGTGAAGTGCTGCTTCAATGCAGTCAATCCTTTTCTGGTTGCTACCATACTTCCAAAAAAGCTTCAGGCTGGATTCCCACCAACACAATGCTGCTCACCATAGCTTGTGGTCTTGGCAGTTGAATGATAGTCCTCTTGCCTGCTTGTAATAGCTGCCAATCTCCAGATACCACCTCCATTTTTTTTTTATCTTTATATAACTTTTCTTCCTGAACACAGTTCCCCATTCTGTCTTAGCATTTGCTTTTGTAAGCTAAGATTCTAATTGGTGTGAGGCTGCCTCTGGACATTGTCATGTCCTTGAAAATGCCTGGGTATGGCTCTATTAGCCAGGAAACCAAAACACTGGTGTGGAGGCTTGTGAGGAAATTTGTGAGTGAATGAATAAATGCTTTCAGGTCCTCTCGGGCTTTGTAAACTTTTACAACCCTCTGAGAAAAAAAACATGAGTTTGTGCTGAGCCTCAAGGAGATGGGGTGGAAAGCATTTTTGCCTGGCTGCAGCTGCTTTTTCCCAAACACAGAAAACAATCCGAGCTTCACTTCCTCACAGTGTTGCAGCCGTAATAATAGTGATATTTCCCCCAAAAAAGCACTGCAATTTCAGGTGTTAGTGTTTGGTCATGTGGTTACAGTATATCTGGGTATGGTTGGTTCACATTTTATATTCTCCAAAAAACTGTGTATATACATAGTCATCTCAAAAATATGATAGAAAATCAATATGAGGTAGTTTTCTGTTCATCTTAAATTGTATTTCCATGGGTAAATTTCCCTGTAATCAGGTGCTTCTCACCAGAAATGTCAGTCTTTTGACAACAGTACCTAAATCGTCATAGTAGGTACAAGTCATTAAGCTTGTACTTGTCACTCATTTTGACCAGCATTGGTGTCTGAAACCAGGTCTCATTTATCTGACTTAAGTCAGGTTACATCTGTGTTTACGTTGCCTTTTTCCTCTTTAAAAGGCTAACAGAGGGCCTTCAGCTCAACTTGCTGCTTCAGATTTTTCTGTGGAAGAGACACAGTCTAGTGGTAGTGCAGCCGTTCTAATATATGAAGGCTCTTGTTCAATCCTTCAATCCTCAGTTAAATGATGTAAAATAAACAAGATATCTCTATTGCGCTGCACTATATTGTATTGGCAATTTAGTGATCTCAATTTGTCTCCCTGTTTGAAACTAATGGATAATATAGTCCAAAACAAATGGAAATATCTGGTGCCTATTTTGGTGTTAAGGAGACATAAAATGTTAACCCACGTAAAGCAATTTAATATACTGAAAAATGAAATGATTAGAAGAGTTGACAGACCTAACCCCAGATACCTGCCTGCATATATTTAAAGCAGTAAGAATGGCTTATTTGTTTTGCTTCTTTTTGTTTTGTGTGTGGCCCCAATATAAATTTCTATTTTCACATTTTAGTTTTGGCACCTATTAATATTATTATTGGATTTAAACTTCAACAATATCTTTCCAGCTGAAAATAATAAGTAGCTGGATTGTACCACTTGATTAACTATTTCAGATATATTTTAAAAACACTCTATAGCTCTAAATATCAAAGAATTATTTTTTTTGAAGTTGCCTTGTAGCAGTCTTTATCTGTTGACATAAAATCCTGTCCCCACTACTCTGTGCATTCCTTTTGTGACCAAAAACCAACTCAGAATAGGAAGAACAAGCTTCTTTCTTCTTGGTAACTTATGGCAGCAAATTCATGTTTTTTCCCATTGCTGGGATGTTACCAAATATCACTGCTTTACTTTTCCCAACATGGCTGCTTATGGAATAAATTATAGGTCAACTATGGGGATTTCTGCCATAAGGTCAAAATTTATGGCAAAGGCTTGTCAGTAGGAAGTCTCTCCTGGCTAATGAAAATATTGCAATGAAAAAGATGCATGGTTGTATGCATTGAGAGGATAAAAGATACATGTGATTTAAACAGGAATTCATCCTCATGAAAATATCCTTTTCTAGTACTTCTAGTATTGGTTATTTGCAAAATAATTCAAAACTGCAGCCCTGATTTCTTATTAACGTTTTACTCTAAAAATATTCCTAAAGATTGTCTTTCTTATCTTGGCTAGTGCTGAGATTTTATTTACTGGACTTGTTTTATCCTAGTATGTATTTGTGACTTGATAATTACATTAATGGCCATACTCGCAACAAGGCTACATGTTGCTGAAGCTTTGGATTTTCAGCAGAATAATTTTATCATTTGAAGGAGCTGAGATAAGGCAAAGAATATCTCCTAAGCATAGTAATCAAAAAGATCAGAAGGAAAATGCTTTCTGATAATACATTGGTATAAAAGTTCCTGCATATTTTCAGAACCTTGTTGAAATACAGCATGCCTGCCCTTATTATTATAAATCTATCCATTTGACAAGAGTGTGAGACTCTTTCACATTGCTTTAATATATGATTTTAATATATTCACTTTTGTGGTCTCTCTCCAATAAAGGTAAACATTGGGTTATCTGAAAGTGACAATTCTATGCTTTATTACCATTGTTAAGTTCTTGGATGTGTTCAGTTCTGTTAAGCCATGATTTGATAGGGCTGATTAGCTATAATTTAATATAATTAGAGATTCCTGGGTTCCGTTTTCCCATCAACAAAACTCTGCCTCATTTTATAATCTCCCCTCCCCCGTACAATTTACTGGCTAAAGTCATTCCCAGATGAACCAATTTATCACCCTTTGAGGTTTTAAAAAGTGAATTTTAATATCACAAGTGACCCCAATAGGTATTCTTAAGAGGAAGCTGATAATTTATCTTTCAAAATGTTGGCATGTTAAGGTATAGCAGTGCCATATAGATCTTGTTATAATCAGTATTGGAAATGGCTTTGCTTTTACTTAAAGCATCCTTTCCTCTTGTCACCTGTGCTGCTATGCAAATATCTATTAATGCTTGATATCCTCCATTGGAACTGTTCAAATAACACGGTGCGCAGTTGAAACTTTTTTTCCTGGACTTTTTGTAAATAGCCTAAAATGTACATTGAATTTCACATTGTAAAATTTTTATTTTATTTCTTGTATTATATTAAGCGAAAGTCCTTATGTATATGAAAGTGCATAATAAATATATTTGCTTTTCAGCAGATACTTGTTTTATATTTGTTTGCTATTGTCCGTTCTCTGAAAAATCAAAACCTAACTATATTAATGGATGTGAGTATATCCAACGTTTCATTTCTTCTTTTTGTTTTTTTAACCTAATTTTGTAATACAGTACAAAGCCTGATTCACTTTAAGATCAGTGGTTCTCAACCTGTGGGTCGGGACCCCTTTGAGGGTTGAATGACCATTTCACAGGGGTCACCTAAGACCATCGGAAAACACATAATACAGGTATATGTGAAAATAATTTTATGGTTGGGGGTCACCACAACATGAGGAACTCTATTAAAGGGTCGCGGCATTAGAAGGTTGAGAAACACTGCTTTAGATATTCATGATGGCTTGTAATACAGTATGTGATAAAAGGCAAAGCATTAGGTTGGGAGGCTTCCAGTTGTGAAGTATCTAAAATGATGCACATTTAGCTACCAGTAACTATATAGAAAAAAATCAGGAATAATTACGTTGATATGGTGGGAACATGTGTAACTTTACTTTAAAAAAGAAAAATACTGGTAATTGGAGCTACTTTGAAACAGTGATCCTTACCAGAGGAATGAAATGTTTGTCCAAAGAGGAGCCATCTTTCAGCTTTAAGTTTGTTGTTGTTAGTTGTGATGTCGTGTCCAACCCATCGTGACCCCATGCACAATATTCCTCCAGGCCTTCCTGTCCTCTACCATCCCCCAGAGTCCATTTAAGCTCACGGACTGCTTCAGTGACTCCATCCAGCCACCTCATTCTCTGTCGTCCTCTTCTTTTGCCCTCAATTTTTCCCAGCATTA
>JANHFR010008617.1:125302-135548 GCA_032468015.1 Mimophis mahfalensis | reverse complement strand
ATGATGAGCTCAAGATGTGAAGCACAAAAGGAAACAATACAAACGATTTCTGCAGCAGTAACACAGCTTTTTCAATCTCTTTCTCTTTTACAGTATTTTGCAACCCAGAGGGCAAAAGAACTTTATAGAAAGCCTGGGTCTGATCTGAACATTTTCAAAATCGAAGTGGTTCAGAAGAATTGGGTTTTGGGGGGGGGGGGGAATGCTGTATTCAACAAACAAACCAACAAACCAACAAACCAACAAACCCTGAGGTGGTTCTCAAATGTTCCTCAAACATTTGAGGAAAAGAAGTAACAGTCAGATGAGCAGGACCTATCACAGATTTTTTTCCCCATTGTGTAAGAAAGCTTCTCTTGTGCAAATGCAGATCTCAAACCCATTCTCATTGGTTCACAGAAGAAACACTCGCGTAATTATAAGGAGAAAAGGTTCTATTTCAAACATATATGTTTTAAAACAGACATCCAAGGGAGGAATGGTGAACTACAGTCTGCAAAAACAGATGATGATTACAGCAAAAATCAAGGAACCAGGGATTAGACTTGATCCTTAGAACCTCTCCAAGTAAGGAAAGAATGGGAGTTTGCCCACATATACTCTGGATAGCTGCTCCTATGAGGAAACTGCAGCACAGTGGTATTCTGGGGGTCTGAACGCTGTTATTAGCCATCATGTCCATAGTGGCAGAGACTTTTAACTAGCACTAAACTCACAATCCTCACTTTTTACTTACTTTCAGAAATTGTTCATTAACTATTTCTAAGCCAGTGATGGCGAACCTTTTTTGGCTTCTGTGCCGAAAATGCATGCACATGCTATTGTGCATGCTCCTGCATGCCCCACCCCCATGCATGCGCGTGCGACCACCCCACCACCCATACATGCGCAGACAATCATTTCAAACACTGACCCCATTTGGTGTTTTAAACTCCTCTGATTGGCAGGCAAGCGCTTTTCCAGCTCAGGGGATATCACTTGCTATCTCCTCTCCCTCCCACACACCCCACGTGTGCATGCGATCCCTAGAGCCAGAAAACTACTTGCACCCCAATCATCGGAGTTTAAAACATCGAACTGTTCAGTGTTTTAAGCTCAGCTGATTGGTGGGCAAGTGCTTTTCAGGCTCTGGGGATCTCACACGCTATCCCCCCTCCACCCTACACACATGGAAGTACTTTTCTGGCTCTGGGGATTGCATTCTCTATCCCCTCTCCCCCACCCCACGCATGAACTGTTAGGTGTTTTAAACTCAGCTGACTGGCGGGCAAGTGCTTTTCTGGCTCTGGGGATTTCTTGCGCACACGTGTGGGGGGGAAGAGGGGATAGCATGCGCATGGGGGGCTCACGCACAGAGGCAGGGGAGCATGGGGGGTCATGAGAGCTCGCATGCCAGGCAACATGGCTCTGCATGCCACTTTGGTCACACGTGCCATAGGTTCACCATCACTGTTCTAAGCTATTACAGGCCCTTTGGAATAACAAGTTTGACATTTCCAGGTTTTAAATCACTTTAATCTTGAATGAAAGAAATTTTCATTATAAAGTTAAGAATTTAAAGTGTATGAAATAAACAGCAAAAAGTGAAATAAGATTTTGATCTTAGACAGTTATAAACAGAGTAAGGATTCAGATAAAAATGAAATAATAAAACATTTACAATAATATGTTCAAATTAATTATAAAGTACAAACAGCTTCTCATGGGAAATAGATCATGTTTTGGTTTTTCCAAGACACAACAAGAGATAAATAATTTCACCATTTCAAAAACTGGACACTAGAGGGGACTAGAGGTTTTAGATAGAGGAAAAATATACTGGCCTGCAAGATGGTCATGACAATAAAAAATACTAAGGAACACTTCTGAAGAATGGAATCAGAAAATAATAGCCACATAGAGAACAAAGTCAGTAATGATGTTTGCTTCTATGCACAGACTAATATGTCCAAACGATGTTACTGATTTATAACTGACAGGCCAACAGAATGATTTAGAAAATGATATTTCACCAATTCTACTAAATAAACTGGTTGGGATTTAAAATTTTAAAAAGGAAATCCAAATGGCAAACCAAGGATACTTTTTTTTCCTACTGGATTTACAACAAAGGCTTGTTAAAGCCCTGAAGAACTCTGTGTGACAGGATAAATTGAAGATAAATCCTGTGACAACATTTGAATGAAATGAAGATTAGGACCCTTAGAAGTAAAGGGAAGGAATTTAAATTTGGTTTATTTGATAAGGATTAAAATAAGATATATAGCCATTTCTGGCTATACTTTTTAGACTTTCTGCTGACACCAAGACTGAAAATATTATGTTTTATGGATTTGTTCATAGTTATGAGATGGGATAAGGGAGGAAGAGATAATTGTAACTTTAGAGAGGGTGAAGTGTTACTAAATTCGTTTATACTTGTTGTGATGAAGGTTGGAAGTAACTTCATTATATATTTCTTTTTTCTTTTTTATAGTCTTAATTTTTATTTCTTAATTTTTCTCTTTTTCTTTGCACTTTTTACTTTCTATTTTGTTACTTTCTATTTAGTTTATATTTATAATGAAATGTGTGGATGATGTGGGGGATGAGGGGAAGAGATGCTGCTTCAAGGACTTAATGGTCAAAGAAAAAAATGTAGGAAGAACCCACTGTAATCGACCAGGTTATTAAAAGTGGAGGTGGGAGGTTTGTAGCCTCAGACCTGCCAGATTCCATTAAAGTGGCCTTAGGATAAAGTAGATTTAGCTCAGCTAATCATATTTCCTGTTTGGTTTATCTGGACAGACTGACATCAGTCTTGTAAGTCTCACAGTACAAATACAAACAAATAGACATACAGACACATACAAATATAGCCAACTTTTAACATTGGATAGCACAGTAATACAACTACAAATTAACTTTAAAAAACCTTTGCCATATGATTTTAAATCTTCTTGCTAGTTTCTTTCTGGACACTATCCTCCCAAATGTAAGCACCCACTGAAGCTATAGATATCTCCTGCCTAAATTGTGTTTCCAAATGCTTTCTGATCTTCTCAGTAGCCAATCAGATGCAAGCAGGAGATGATGTCCTTTTCCCACTTGCTACTCTACTTCCACTCATCAACTGGTATCTGAAGGCATGCTGTCCCTAATGCAGAGGTATAGTTTGTCTTCAAGATTAATAGTTCTTGATGAATTTGTCCTCTATGAATGTATTCACTGTTTTTTTAAAAGCCATTCAACTTCATGGGCATTATGATTCTAGAGATAAATTATGCATCATACTTAGATATGCCTAAGTTGTTTTATTGAGAAACAATATAAATATATAAATAGTTTGCCAGGCAGTAATCATGTTATTATCCTCTTTGTCCTAATAGGACCTATTTTATCTTTACCCTTGAATCAGAACAGGTCACACTTGGAATAACAAGAGGTTCAGAGAGATTAAAAGGTTTCTTCCATTTTCATCAACATAATGAAAGCAGTATCATGTTGTTTTGCCACAAGCTCAGTCCCTTTTGTGCATGCAATGTCATGATGCACACACAAAATGAGTGGGGCTAGCCATGACAGATTAACAAATTTGGAAATGACCTTGTAGGTCATCTAGTCCAAATCCCCCACCCAAGCAGGAGACCCTACAATATTTCTGACAAATGGCAGTCCAGTCTCTTCTTGAAAACCTCCAGTAATGAAGGACAAGCTGTTCTCGCTCTCAGAAAATTTCTCCTTATTTCTAGGTTGAATCTCTCCTTGATCAGTTTCCATCCATTATTCAGGTGCTTTGGAAAATAGGTTGGCCCTCCTCCTCTCTGTGGTAGCCCCTCAGATATTGGAACACTGCTATCATGTCCCCCCTGGTCCTTTTCTTCACTAGAGTAGCCCTGCCCAGTTCCTGTAACCATTCTTCATACGTTTTAGCCTCCAGTCCCCCAATCATCCTGGTTGTTCTTCTCTGCACTTTTTCTAGAGTCTCAACATCTTTTTTATAGTGTTGGTGACCAAAAATAGGTACAGTATTCTATATGTGGTCTTTCTAAGGCTTTATAGAGTGGTATTAGTACCTCACTTGGTTTTGATTGTATCCCTCTGTTAATGCAATTTAGGATTGCATTGGCTTTTTTGGCTGCCGTTGCACACCGCTAGCTCATATTTAATTGGTTGTCCACTAAGACTCCAAGACTCCAACAGTTACTGCTAGTAAGCCTGGTTGCACCCAGTCTATCATGACAACAAGATGCAGTATCGTTTTCATCATCCTTGCCCATTTGACCATTACTGCAGATCCTGTATATCTGACAGTCAGAAAGATTCTTGGGGCAGTCTTAACATTGAAAGATGAACAAATCTATCATCAGGTTGAATGTTGCCCATCATTTTTGTTGATTTTGTATTTTAAATTCAGAGTCTGTATTTAAGGAAGCATTTTTGTTTTCAGTTGAAACCAGTAAGGAAAAAGACTCTGCTAACATGAATTATTAGTGATACTGAACAAACATTAAAGGGACATTGATCTATCCCTTATTATAAAACATGAACTAAATATAGAAGTGCCAGCTAATGAAACCAGAAGGTTTCTTTACAAATGGAAATAGAATGGGAGGATGTAGAAAGAGGAAAAAGAAAAATAATAGCATCTTTAATGAAAATGTACAGTCTCAAAATACCTTGCTGACCTCAGTTTCTGCATATAGTAGGGTGGCCACTAAAATGCTTAAAACCAGAAGTTTATACATCTGGCAAGTAAGTTGCAACATGCCCTTTTATATTGTACATTTTTAGTAAATTCACAAAAATAGCAAGTTAAAATATTACAACAGTATATTAAAAAAAGAAATCATTGTACTTAATATCTACTATTTGCCCTATAAATTGTACAGATTAAGGCTACATTAGATTTAGCATAATGCATACAGATACTTAGTTAGGTGGAAGCACCTACCCGTCTTGGACTAATCTTGAAAAGTAAGCAGGACTGGATTTAGTCCACCAGGGCTGTCAATTAGATTGTGTGTGTGCATGGTTTGAATGAGCCTTGACTCCTGGCAATTATCTGGATTAGTCCCTGTCATTTCCTTGACAGGATTTTCAAAAACAATTTGCCCTCACCTTCTTCCGCAGGCTCTTGCTGAAAAAGCCACTCAGCTGTCTTCTTGCTTAAGGCAGGACTAGAATTTAAATCTTCTGGTTTCTAGCCTGTTGCCTTAATGCATGTATCAAACTGACACTTTTAGACTAGATTGCAAAGTCAAAAAAATCATCCTGAGAAATATCACTCCCATTTTCTTGCCAAGAAAATTCCACGGTTGTATCAATAAAGTCACCAGGAAACAATTGTGACTTAGAGGAGACATTTTACTATATGAAAGGCCTGACCACCAATCTTCCAAGTTTGTTTGTTTGTTTGGAACGGGCTGCCTATCTTACACTGTCATCCTAGGCAATAAAAACAAGAATAAAAGCAAAGATCAAGCAAACTATTAATTTGCTGACTCAACCCCCACCCCATTCTAGTTCTTGGGGTAGATTCCATCTATCCTGTTGATAATTAAGGCCACAATGACTTTTTGGGAAACAGTTAGTATCCTTTTAATGGTTTCATGAAGATATCTTCAACTGGTCCAAAATGGTCTTCTGAAGCCAGCCATGATGCTGGAAAAAAATACGCTATATCTGCATGCAAAAAATACTAATTCTGTATGGTGACAGTCTACTTAAAATGTCCATTTTCTACATATATTATACAATCACAGTGTAATAGAGACATAGCTACTGGTATTAGGTATAAACCAGATCCTTGAAAATTTGTTTGATAACTATTATTTTACTGTTTTTATTCTTTTTCCATTTGTTGCAGCAGTTTGATGATAATAGAACTACACCTGGAGTCAAACTGATGATATTTTATATGACTTTCACCCTTAAAGTATTTGCTTATCTATCACAAGAATGAACTAAGCAGGGATGAAGTAATTGAGTCACATTGCTCCACAATTCTTGAAACTCAGCTCACATAAATATCCATAAATTTTGTTTTAAATAAAACTTCCTTTTACAGTATATACAAATGCCTAAGGAAAAAGCATGTATCTTTTTGATATGCCTTTATTTTACAATATGAAATCAAATTCCTGGATATTTCTGGAGTTATCATTTCTAGAAAAAACAGAACACCAGAAACATTATCTAAACTGTGTTGCCAATTGACAGAAGGGAATTTTATCAAAACACAGATTTTCTAAGTGCCGTCCAAGATATTTTTTTTTAACATGGCATCCAATGTGCTGATAACTACTGGGATCATCACAGCAATTTATACTATATTCTTTCACTTTCGGTTCTCAGATCTTGGTACTATGTCACCAATTCTTTATTATTGCTGCATATACCGTACTTCAAAATGTGAAATCACAGCTGCTACCTTTTTAAAAAACAATCTAGTATGGCCTTCATGTGCATTGAATTTTTAAGAACCAAGGATATTGTATTGTACTCACATAGTATAAGTCCAGATTCAAGCAGTGTGGCCCTTTAGAATTCAGCATTTATTTTTAATTAATTCACAGATTACATTTATTATTATATTACTAAAGCTCTATGTACAAAGCAAGAATGATTGGTCCCAAAAGTTTAATTTGGTTCATTCCAAGATGTATTTCCCCCCCCCCCATTTATTGATATGTTGAGTGTGTTGCAACATTCCACCACTAGGAAATAAATTGTGACAATATGTACAGCTTTAAAGAAGGATGAAAGGAAGAAGAAACCTAGAAACTGGCTAATTGTCAAGGTATCTTGTCCAATCATCATGAGATTCGATGTTCTTGGAAACAGAGCAGTCTCTGTGAAGTCTTAATCTATTGCTGTAACTCCTCTCCCTTGATTTATTGTGTTTGCATGTTACCAATCTTTCATCCTATTACATCCTGGCCAAAAACAGCAAGGCTTTGTGCTGAGGCAGAACCAGATCTGTATAATTAGTCAGAAACAGTTTGTGACAAAACCATCCCTTTCTTGTTTTTTTCCTAAACTACAAAGGAATACATTGACTGAGTAGTAGGACACCATCAGGGCCTCACCTAGGACAAGAAGCTGCAGTTTAAGGCTTATAAAAGGGGCCTAACTAATAGAGACAATAATCTCACCACTGCTACCACCCACCAAAAGAAACAGGGCAAGAGAAACAGACTAAGTTATCTTTAAGTTACAACAGCTGACCATGTGTGCTAACTTAAAAACAAAGAATTTTAAAATCTTAAACACTTCAGTTCTTCGGGGGTAAAGAATACAATGAGGTCTTCTCATGATTTTTCTCTGGAACTGCTCTAATGGGTTTACCTGCAAAAGATTCATTCTATACACATATTTATTACTTTTAGGCATATCAGTTCATGTGCATGTACTGCAAATTCAGGCACTGCATAATGTACACAATGCCTGTATGTAATGTACAATCAGACATTTTTATTGTAATGCCGAAATCTTGAACCAAAATTTCTCTACATTCATGCTGGCATATTGCAAGCAAATCTGTGCCTGTAATATCACAATCCTTATCAATGAGTGTAACCAGCCTTTTATAATGGAAGGATGAAAAAATGTGCAATGATTATTACAATATTTTACCTTTTTATTATATATCAGAAAGACAGCATTGATTACATAGATTGAGAATGATTTGGCATAAATGTATTTCCGTATGGTCAAACTTAAATTATATCAATAGTAGGACAATATATTAAGGAAAATTACAAATATGTAATGTAATGTCTCTGGAACCTAAATAAGAATAGCATTTGATTGATATACCGCTTATCAGGGCTTTCAACCGTCTCTAAGCGGTTTACAAAGTCAGCACATTGCCCCCCAAAATCTGGGTCCTCATTTTACCCACTTCAGAAGGATGGAAGGCTGAGTCAACCTTGAGCCTGGTGGGATTCGAACTGCCTAACTGCAGGCAGCTGGCAGCTAAGTACTACATGCAGCACTCTACATGCTGCACCACCATGGCTCATACTGTTATACTGATTTTGAAAACATTATGTTCTTGGATTGAAAGGACTGGTAGCTGTAAAGATAGATGAATACTCATGTAACTTCATCTTAAAGGGTAGTTTTGTTAGCCACAATTTGTCCTTTGTGGCCCATGTGGTCTAGAGATGTCTTCCTCACTTTTATTTTCCCCAGCATTGTCATCAGTTTGATAAGGTTTTGGGCTTTTACCTCTAACATATCTAGAAGGCAGTAGGCCTGGGAAGGATGTTCTAGAACTCAAGGACAATACTTCTGTTCTGTTCAAATGGTCAATTAATCAAGTAAATCAGCCTTTTACAAGATAAATACCAAGCACCTTGGATCAAGATTCCTGAGAGATCTGATGGCTATATATCTGATGGGTTCCCAGCTTGTGTAAGACTTATGTAAACTGTGCTCATACAACATTGTTTATGGGACCATTCAACTTTACAGTTGTGTCCAATGGCAACTCCAGCAGGCATCTGGAGAGCTGAGTATGGGTTCTCCAGTTCCTTTCTATATTATAAACATGTTATATACTTTGAGGGGTGCTTGTAATTCACACTCAGGGCCGTGAACTTCTATTATTAACAACTATTTGAATTAGTTATGAGGCCTCACTAGTTCATGTCTCTGTTGAGATAGCATTCTCTATACCCCAATTTTTATTTAGAGCATGTTGATTCCACCACTACTTTGACCCCTCCCTCCAAAATTTCAGAAACAGTTTAAAGATAATCTACTTATATTTTCACTTGTGCTGCTAAAGGAAATTCTTCCAAAACAAGAAAATTGCTTTCTGGTAGCTTGAAAGTGTTAATCCTCATCTACTATAACTGCTGCCTTGAGTATCCAATGAGCACCAGTTAACAAAGAGCTGACTTTTTCATCAGCTCAGTTTTCCACCAATCTTTCCATGTTCCAATTGAAATTCCTATTGTCCTTTCCAGGTTGCCAGTGTTCCCAAGGATATGTGAAGTAGTTTCCCAGATTTGGTATTCAGGCACCTTCCTTTCACTAGACAATGACTGTTATGGCACAGATAAAGGATGAAAAGGAAAAAGTTCTACAATCACCACTCTCGCTTTGACCTCTGTATGTTGATAAATATTTAAATTTTTCCTTTCCTACGCTCCTAGCATGGCTTTCTGGCAAGAAACTGAAAATCAATGTGCTGTTTTCCAAAAATTTCCTTCTTGCTTTTTCCATCTTCATTTGGAAAGGACTACCAAACTGCATGAGAACGTACTCTCTTAGCCTAGAAAGTACAATCTGCTCATTTAATTCCATTATTCCAGATGATGCCATTGCTTTGCAACTCCTGTTACTTAAATGTAGCTATCCAAATTCCTGAAGAGCCTTCTACCAAACTGACAGTTCAGTCTGGGCATTTTCCAAATGCTTTTTGAAATGGGACCTCACTCGCATCATTCTGATAAGAGCAATTGGAACAGGTGTGGTTTAGCTGAAATCAAAACAATGAAGAAAAAAAAAAATACCCCAATCCATACCACATTTCCCCACCAACATTTCTCCTCGT
The DNA here is from genome assembly GCA_032468015.1 of Mimophis mahfalensis. Classification (NCBI taxonomy): domain Eukaryota; kingdom Metazoa; phylum Chordata; class Lepidosauria; order Squamata; genus Mimophis; species Mimophis mahfalensis. The sequence goes on along the minus strand of JANHFR010008617.1, from coordinate 126,001 downwards.
CTTTTCTGCCTTGGCTCATTCAATCTCTTTTCAAATTGAAAACATTGCTTTTTCCCCCCTCTCTCACTTTATCTCACATTCAGCACCTGCCTTGCCTGCGTAGAGCTGGACTGCATGTTCCTCCCCCCACCTCTTGCCCCCCCCATGCTCTCCCTGTACCACCCACACACACACCAGCACACCCACACCCACACATACACAAACACACAGCCTCTCTGTGAATGAGCATTTCAGGACTGAAAGCTCTTTTCCTGCCTAAAACAATATCAACACACATAATCTAGCCCAAATGTGTCATCTGGTTCTAAGGAAACATTTCCCAAACAGCTTTTAGTTTCTCAGTGCAATTAAACTGCTAAGTTGCTCAGGGAGTTGGAAAGGATTACTCATGGTTAACCCACAGCTTTTTGCCTGGTTTCTATTTTGATAAAACTTGTTGTGTTTATTGTCCTTTATCTCTCTTTAAACTGCTGGCCACAATTAAACAATCATGAGTGAACATTAAAAGAAAGAGTCCAATAAAGCCTTGGAAAATATATTCTTGGAAGTTTGATCAGCATGTTTTATCCCAAACAACTACAGCGGTCCCTCTACTTACAAACTACTCGACTTACAAATTTTTCGACTTACAAATGGAAAAAGTGGCTGCATGCTTACAAATTTTTCGACTTACAAATCTAAAACTGTTGGCAGTTTTAG
>JANHFR010008617.1:104778-119706 GCA_032468015.1 Mimophis mahfalensis | reverse complement strand
GAGATTTTACCGAAACGTTGCTACAACTTTAAAAGCACAACTATGAAGACATGGGAAAATACCCAAACAAAGCATAAAGCCATACACACATGTCTGTCTATCTGTCTGTCTATCTATCTATCTATCTATCTATCTATCTATCTATCTATCTATCTATCTATCAATCAAATCCTTTCTCTGGGAGGTCAAATCATGGCAAATGCCATGACAGAAATGTTCTCATCCAGTTAAACTGCACAGTTGTCTCTGAATTGCCATCTGAAAATCACGACAGTCAAGATCTCAGTCTCATGGCTGGCACCAAATACAGTGCCAGCATATTTAAAATAATTATTCATAATGCTAATTATATATAATTGTGGTTGATTTTAGAATTCTGACTTACTAGTCAAAATAAGCTGGACCACTGTAATGGAAATCTTTCAAAAAGTGTAGTTAGCTATGTGGGTGTGTTAAGGAACAAAAAAACCAAAAACCACACCATGCTAACATCTTTCTTAAGGCCAACTAAAATATCTACAAATCATAAACAAATAATCATGCTATTACAATTGGGTCTGAATTAAAGATCTGCAAATTTAGCCACAACCCTTTTCTATCTGGACATGACAGGTCTTTGAAGAAGGACCTTATTCCAAAGGTAACACACATTCTTGCACTCAGCAATAATCCTGGGCATTCATTTTACAATCTACAGTATTTGGGACCCATAAATGCAATTTGGTTGCAGTTCTGAACATTTTCTATTTGAGTCGTCTGTATGGGGCCATATAGTACAAGGCTCAAGAAATACAGTCACAGTTTCAGTAATGCTACTGCTGTATGACCACTAGAAACTATATTTTCACATGAAATGTATCTAGATTATGGATCTTTTCAAAATGGAAAGATCCAGTGATTTACCGTACTTTGCTAGCAATGATCTCGAATCCAATGAATGCTTAGTCCATTATAAATTAAAAAATTCAGATTTGTTTAACTGCAAAAAGAAAAACCAACACAGAAATCCAATGCCATTTCAGGACACAATTCATCCACAATAATCTAAAATAAATACAAACACAATTGCATCCCAAAATTAATATAAAGCAACAATAGCAGTTACTACTTTAAAATAGTGGTGATCAAAATCTCATTGCTACCCCAAGAAAATAAAAAATAATCCAGACAAATAATAAGAGTCAATGTAGCCTAGCGGTTAAGGTGTTTGGCTAGAAGTGAGAAGACTCCACTCTCAACCGCAGATGCTCCCTGGGTTACTTTAGGCAGATACCTCTTTCTCAGTCCACTAAAGGGTAGCCCTACATGTGTTGCCACCTTGAGCTCCTGTATGAAAGGAGAGATGTAAGACAAAATAAAGCTGAGCTATACCTGAAATGATTTCCATAAATCAATACGTTAATTTATTTTTTCTGTTTCTTTTTCATTAGATAAAATAGTAACTGATTATAATCCTGGGGACTGGCAAAAGATCTCTGAAAGGAAGACATGGACAACACAATCATCTGCTTACCTTCATGGCCTTTGTGTGGTATTTCGGTCACCGCTGGCTGTATCTTTGGTTCTGGTGGCAGATGCTGATTGGTTGAAAAATGCTCCACATTCTCAGTCTGCCTGATTGGTGGCACTGGGACCTCAGAAGATTTTGTTACCTGGATTTCCACACGTTTGGGAGCAACTTCAGGCAAAGGCGGACTAGTGGCTTCAACTCTGCGCTGGGTTGGTTCAGGGATCTTTGAGGGGACTTCCATTCTGCGAAGAGGTTGGTCCTGTGCCTTACTTATACTGATCTCAGTCCTTCTGGGAGGAGTCTCAAGAGGCTTGTGTCCCAACACATCTGTTCTCTTGAGGCCAAATCTTGATGCTCCTGAGGTGGAATTTTCCACTTGCTTAGATGATATGTCAATGGAGATTTCTGTTCTTCTGGACACAGGCTCAGGATGTTTTGGCCCAGAAATCTCAACTCTCCTTAAAGAGGATTTGGGAGACTCGCCATGTCTGGAAGGAGCCTCTGAATTCCTGGCCCCAAGATCTTGGAATTTCTGTGTGGAACTGGACACTGCAGACCTTGCAAGAGGATTGGGTGCCCGCCTTTGTGGAGTAGAAGAATTTGAAGGCTGGTCCACTTCTTCAACTTCAAAGGATCTCTTCAAAGCTGAAAGATACAAAAATGGAATTTAAACAACGCTATCAGAATTATCTAGTTATTGTTCTCAAGTTGCAAATTATATATCAACATTGCACTTCGTTGGATGATATCCCCCAAATTGGATGATACCCCATTTGTTAATTCAAATACTTAAGAAGGTGGGGTTGACTTGCTGAGTCTTTGGATCTTTAAGGGATTTGTGCAGAAGTGTTGGAAAACTTAATCTGATTCTGAAGCCTTCCCAAATATAGTTGGAAAAATAAGGAATACCTTACTCTTCTTGGCAGTCTGAAAGAGGCCATGAAGTCTCACAAGATTTCTAGATTCTGTATAAAAATGTATACCATATAAAGTCCCTTCATCTTTTTGAAAATCTTAGTCACATTTACTTTGGGATTTCTTCTTGAAATATGCTTTGCTCCCAACTCATTACATTTATATCATGGCGTAAAAGACACCTAGAATGCCTCTGGAGGTAAACACCAAGTGAATCTCACCAAAGATAGGTAATAGCCTTTCTTAAAGATTGTCTTGTGGCAATAAATGAGATTTCTTATTTCTCAACCTTATTATATCTACAAAATGGATAAGAAGGGCCACAGAAAGACTTCTCAAGGCATCTAGTGGATAAAGCCACTCAGTTGAGTTGGAATTTGGATGAACACATCTTTTGGAATTGTCTGAGACAGTTATCTGGAAAAAGATTGAAGGTATTCGCTCTGATGAAATGAGCAGTTCCCAGTGCAGTGAGTTCAACCACTTGTATTTTAATTCCTCTCCCTCCTGGCTGACTAAGGTTTCCTGGAAGGTGATGTGGTTGGGTTCAGACAGTGGCAAATGCTGCACTGAGGGAGGCTGTTCTGCCTGCCTTGAAGGAAACAGTTGTCAATCTCTTCTTAAGAGATTGTTGGTGGACCAAGGGATCAGGACAATTTTCATCCAGCCTCCAGCTTGACCTTAGAAGAAACAGAGTATCTGGATCCTTTCCAGTTAGGATTCAGGCCTGGCTATAGTACTGTGAAATCATTGACTGCACTTCTTGAGGACCTCTGATGATCTCTCAGTGGCTGTCAATACCATTGTTCATGGTATTCTTCAGGTCCAGCCAAGGAAAGTGGGGAATTGGAGCTACCGTATTGCAATCGTTCATTTCCTCTTATTCATGGCTATTTCAAATTGATGTTAGTATGTATGTGAGGTGGGGGGACAGCACTTGAACCTGAGACTCTGCTGTGTGGAGAACCTCCAGCTTCTACTTTCTCACTACACCTATATAATATCTACATGAAACTGCTCAGCGTTATCACTATTGGGCTGATGATAAACCGACTGTGCTTCTCTACCCTCGGTTCACTAAGTGATGCCACTGAAGTTCTTCCTTGATGCCTAGAGGCTATGAAGGTCTGGACAGAGGAGAATTCTTGTTCAACCCTACTAAGATTAAGTAGCTGTGGTTGTAAGTCCTCCACCCTTCTCCTGGCTTTGGCTTTGCACGTGACAACTCACATCTTACTCATCTCTCATTAGGATTGCACTGAATATGGGACTTCCACTGAAGAACATTTGGAAGCCAAAGCTGATCCAGAATGCAGCAGCACATGGAGCTTTGGGAGTTTCATACTCATATAACACCCTGCCACAAAAGCTGCTTCCAAATACAGTTCTAGGTACTACATATTGCATTGTCTCCTATAAAGGTCTACATGGGATATAGCCAGACTACTTGGGCAACTGCCTGTCTCCCATTATTTGTACTTGCCCCACCAGATCGAACAGGCTCCAATCCCCTTTTATCAAATATCATCACCTTGTTGGACCCCGGAGTTGTGCCTTCACTATGGCAGCACGTGTCCTATGGAACAACATCCTGTCAGAGAGCCAGATGATCCTGACCTGACCCTGTTAGCCTTTCAAGTTCTGAATACCTGATGTTTCCCTTAGGCATTTGGGCCAGAATGTTAGGTGGGCTCTGCTGCTGATGTGGTTTTATGCTTGGGATGTAATGTATATCTTGGGTGTCATGGTTCATTGCTCGAAGCTGTTGTTTTAATCCTTGCACACAACCCACAGTTACAGTTGAGAGATGGGTGGCCATATACATTATTAAAACAAATAAATATAGTCCCGCCAAAATACTGGATGCCTTCCAAAACAACAAAAAACTCAAAGTCTTCCACTCAAATGACCAAAATAATTGTAGGGCACTGACTAGAAAAATAGCTCAAGATCAACATTTATAAAATGTAGATAGAATCAGGCACAAGTCTGACACATCAATTTGTCCAACTCCCAAGGGAGAGTTGGCCAGACACAAGGCTTAGATTCACTGACTACTTGGCATGCTTCAAAAACTGCACTGTCAGCCTCTTCCTCATATTTAGACCTTTTAGGTTTTATTAGAAAAGCAGCAAAGGGAAGTATTTGTTTATTAGGCCAGTTGAGCTTTCCACACAGCACAAATTTCAGTAGTGCTCAAACTAAGAAAACATTTTAGTATGCTTTGGAGTGTGGTTTCTACCACATAGAAAATTAATCATTTACAAAATCCTCATTCTAAACTTTATGAAACACCAAAGACTACAGGATGACCTACTGGTCAGTGCCCAGGTTGCAAGACATTACTTGTGAACAGACAGTAAAATCCATACAAGTAATCATATCTACAGCTAAAACAGGGATTCTCAAATTGAACTTGATGGAGTTCCATGACAGACCACGGGCAACAAAAGAACTTGCTCAAAATTCACAGTTTGCATATATAGATTTTTTCCCCCTAAGGAAAAGGTCAAAATTGCTTCCTAGTCTTTTGAGAATGATTAATTTGGTTAAAACATTAAACTTCCAGGTAATTGTGAAAGGCAAGTTTTAATTTTTAAACCTTGGAAACATTTTGTGTTTATCATAAAAAGCTTACTTTTTAACATGTGTCATAATTGGTGAAACTTCTGGGACAGTAACTGAGATACCTTTTTTGTAAAATACAAACAATGTTCATATATAAGTTTCCATAAATTACAATAATCATGCATTGCGTCTTTTTGCTAGTTTTTTGTCATTTGAGTTTTGTTTCTTCTTGGACAAAAAACTCCCACAATTTGATGGTTTTGCAGCCTGAATAAAATGAAACTACCTGATCTAACGAATAGGGAAAGAATGACAATCAAATGGCATATAAATTATGACCTAGACCTTGCATGGAGAACTTTTTAAGGTCATGTTTATGTTAAGATATTGAAAATTCAGAAGGATTCACAAAGTTTAAGCACCTCTCTCTCTATGTGTATCGAGATACAGATACATAATTGGATCACCTCAAGCGCATTGGTCATGTTGGCTGAGATTGCTGGAAGTTATATTTGAGCAACATCTGCAGGGCCACATATATGAAGGGTTGACAGTGTACAGCAGGGGTCTTCAAACTTGACAGCTTTAAGACTTGTGGACTTTATCTCCCAGAATTCCTCCTCCAGTCATGTTAGCTCAGGAATTCTGGGAGTTGAAGTCCATAAGCCTTGAACTTGCCAAGTTTGAAGACCCTTGGTGTACAAAGAAGTAAGAACAGCCTGGTGTGATCATGCATCTACCACAACACACTTTTAATTCTGGTATGTGTATAAGGTGGGGGGGGGAGAGAATGGAGGCAACACATTGCTGCTTCAATTATTTTACTTGGGTTCTGCTTAATTATGAATTACCTGGCTATTACAGTCAATTTTATTTAATTTCACAACACTCGGAGGTCTGAAGATTGCTTCAGGAAGGCTGAAATGCTTAGCATGCAAGACCACATCTGGTATACTGACAGCAAGAGTGTTATTCTAAAATTTCAGTGGCTTGTTGCTGGCATCAGCAGCACAATCATTGCAGCCTGCAAACATCATAGTGTGCTTGCAACATTATACTTAACCTTCCTGCTTTCTGCATTACCGCCAATTAAGATAAATAGGTGTTTACATGCTGTAGTGCGTTTGTTAGGTAATGAGATACATTATCTTTTGAAAGAGGTTAAGTGTCTGCTCTGTTAAAACTAGCACTCAGAAAACATCATATCATTATTGCTATCAGATGAAGACAACAGCATTAAAAGTAACAAAAAATTCAAAAGCATGGAGCAATAAACTCAAAAGAACTCCAAGGACAAGCAGCAAACAAACAAGGCAATGAAGCAAAACGGCATTGTGTACTCTTACAGAGTAAGAGTTAACAAACCTAGCCTTCCAAATCAATCCAAATTATTCCAGTTAAGTTTGAAATGTAATCTGATCATAGTTTTCAGGAGGGAAAGAATAACATACAAGTGTGGTTTGTGGTTGTGGGTGGAGTCTCAAGAAAGAATAGCTTTGTCAGCAGATTCCCCAAATTATCCGGCTGGCTGGGAAGACACCTGGAAGACGCCAGATTTGGAAAGACAGCTGCAGAATCTTGAGACGCCTGGAAATGTCACGTTCTTCCAAATGGGAATGGAAGATGGGAAAAATGATGACAGAGGGCCAATGGTCTGAAGAGGTGAGTAAATGAGAGGCTGAACAGGAGAAGGAGGGAAAAAAATGTGTGAAATAAGCTGCAGATGATGCAAGGTCTAGTGCAGAATGCACAACTTCAGAAGATCACAAAGACCTTGACTTTTCAACCTGGAACATGTCTCAGTCCTCACAAACAAGGTTATGGTTTGAACACATTCCCTTGAAAATTTTAAGCTAAATCCTGCAATACAGATGCAACATAGTCTAGCAGTCCATAGTAATGGTGATCTTGGTCTAGCTCCCACAGAACTGATTTCACCATGCATAACGCCTTCATTAGTGTCCAGATAACATCTGCATCTTAGCAAGCACAAACAGCAGACGCATATGGTACTTTTGTAGTGCACGCACATCTTCTAGCTTCAGGCAGACTACAAAGGAAGTGGGAGAACACATAATAAACTTTGGTTTGAGAGAGGGCAGGGAGAGGAAAGACTCCCCAAGCTAAAAAATGTTTTGCAAAGACTTTTTAATCTCTATTCATTAGTTTTCTTCAATTTGGGGAGACAGAATGCAAATTAATATTTTTCTGACAGTTAGTGTGAAAAGACAAATCTCAACTAAAACCTCAGGACAACCCAAGTTTAGTTTAGGGATACCTTAGCCTCTTGAGCAAGCTTTTCCTTTCTCCAAATTTCTGTAACTCTGCTAAATGTAGGCATCTTTTGCCCTAATCTTATTTTCACCTGCTGCCACCTTATTTTCAGTTAAGTGAAGTTCAATAAAGATAATTGAATGAAGAATATAGATTACAAGAACTAGTAATCTAAATTGAGAATTTGGTAATCTAATTTGAGAATAAGGGATTAGAAATTACCTAATATGTCCTGCATCAAAGAAAAGTAAATATTGTGTATCTGTGTTTGACCTTGTGATAGGAAATATCCATTCTGCAGAACAAGACAGCCTTCTATCCTCTTTCATTTTGAGGCCACCATTTGTTCTTGATTTTTCAAATCAAGAGCAACAGAGCATGTTTAAAAGGGATTGGGGTGGAGGACTGATCTTGTCTCCATACTTGGGAAATATATTTAATCCATAGGCTGCTCAGAACCTGAAAAAGGCCCAATAGTAAGAGATGATAGGTGAACAGGACTTCTGCTATTTTTAACTTTAGAGCATTGATGAATGTTTTGTGGAAAATAGTAGGAGCAAGGTGTTTAGATATGTTTGCCACCTTTGCCTCAGCCATAGGAAGGAGGCAATGACAAGTCACTTTTGAAAACATTGCATAGAAAATGTCAGGGACTTGTCCAGGCAGTGTCTGAGACTTGGACATGACTGAATGGAACAAAAAATTAGAGGGATGGTATAAATACAATCAGAACTATGATGATGCAATTTTTTAAAATTATACTATGCCATTTTAAAGTCTATTCCCTACCTCCCACAATCATTTGCCTTAACGAGCAAAATGTATCTTAAAAGAAGCAGAGTTTGAAAAGAGACTAATGGAAATTCTCCAAGTTTTTCTTTTTATTTCTTAGCATGGCTAAAAATAGAATATGCTGGTTGCTGTAGATTAGTGCTGGCAATATATGGCTCTTCAGATGTGGTTTGATTCCCATGATCCCTTACTTTAGACCATGGCGGTTTAAGGCTGATGAGAGCTCAAGTTCAATAATATCTGCATAACCACTCTGGTGTGAAGCAGGAACAATTTGAACAACTATCTCCAAACCAAGGCAAAAAGAAAGCCCTATAAACATTGTCAAAGGGCAAAAAACAAATGTATGTGGTCAAAGACAGCCTGCTGTATTGCCTTTCAAGAGATTTAAAATTACAAATAAGCCAATATACCTCAAGTTAGTTTGTGTGCAAAAACCACTTCAACAATAATATGTGAAATGAATAAATCAACACAGAATCTTTGCAAACTATTTCAAGTTGATGAATGAACTAGCTTCTTTTGCAGTACAATCCTATAAATATCTACTCATAAATAGACCAACTGAGTTCAACTCACTTTACTTCCATATAATTATGTATAAGAACACAATATGATTCAACCACAAATACAAGCTTTCTAACTGCTTCAATCTTGAAATATTTTTATAACTGCTGAATGTCTACTGCTGATTAGCAAATAGAGCAATCTTGACTTACTAATTATTAGCTTCGCCTCCCTTGAAAGAAGGCATCTCAAAATGTGCCTGTATATGAAAAATTCATTCCTGAAAGCTTAAAGGAAATTATTTAACGTCTAACACCACAAGATTGTCTTCCTTCTCCCAAGCTTTGTCCATTGACAACAGAAACAAAACAAAGCTGCTTCTTTAAAGTTATGACTTTTATTTAGTCATGCATAGTAACAACAAGCTTCTATGTATGTCCAACCTTAAAGTTATATTTTCCACCAGTTACTACCAAACCATTCATTGGGAGCTATCTTGAAACAGGAGGATTTCAATTAGGAAAACAAGACATGAGCCTAGGGACAGTTTAAATATAACTTTAATAAAGTTATATTCATTTTTTTAAATACCTACTGTAATATTTCAATGTCATCTTTTTTTTAAAAAAAAAGTATTTTTTTTAAATACACACTGAATTATTTCAGTTTAATCTTGTACTGGGACAGTATAACTTTTGCATAATATATTTTAATATAGACATGTGGAAGTAAAAAGTATTTCCTATGTCAATATCTGGAACTTTTTATCAAACACCTTGCCTTCTTTTGAAGCAGAGGTAAATGTTTCTGCTGAACAGAAGCATGAAATACTATAGATTGCATCATCATTCTGTCAGAACTTATCCTTCTATCCCTACACCATCCAGTCTCAACTGTCAGTACCTATTGTCCCAAAAGTGCTTTTTTCAAAAGGCAACTGGACTTTGGGTTTTTTGTTTTTTGCTTGAAGACATTTTGCTTCTCATCCAAGAAAGGCTGAAAAATTGAAGAAGGTTCTTGGATAAGAAGCTAAATGTCTTTAAGCCAAAAAGTAAAATCCAGTTGCCTTTTGAAAAAAAAATAATCTTTGGGACAACCATGACCTGGATGACTGATAATTTCCATAGATGCTGCTGGTACCTATCCTTCCATCCCTCTACCATCCCAATTGACGAAGCTCCTTGAATGAGAAGCAAAACATCTTCTTCTTCTTCCTCAAGGGAAAAACAGTCCAGCTGCCTTTTGAAAAAGCCTTTGATACATATTAGACCAGATTTCTTCAACCTAGAGCTTTCCAATTCCAGTTCTCTAAGTTCCCAAACCATGTGGGGAAAGTTGCATTTGATTACAGGTGTCAAAGTAGATCGCATCATGTGACATCACATGACATATCATGATGTTTTTTGCCTTTGCAGAGCCAGGGTGGGTGTGCCCTGCACATGATGCATCTGGCACATGGGCCACCTGTTTGACACCCCTGCATTTGATCATACTACATAGATCTCTTTCTCCTCCAACATACACACACATTCCAATGATGCTTAAATGGTGATATATTTGACTAGGAGAAGTCAAATACACCAAAACGAAGGTCTCATATCCATATAGAAGAGATAAGGACAAATGAATCTTTGATTCAAATACCTACTGAACTTCAGACAAAGCCTTCCCTTTTTTCACAAGATGCATAATCTTTGATAATCTTTGAGGCAAGTTTCTCTTTCTTCAAGCTTGCAGTTGAAATATCTGATTACTCAAGGTAATCATGACAAAAAAAAACCAAAAACCTTCACCTCATTTAAATTAGTTTCAAATATTTCCTGTCTGTGTTACAACACTTTTCTGTAAGACGTCCCACGAGAGTCCTTCCATCTGTTCAAGCTGGATCAAATAAAACTTGATATCAGTCTCTTTATTAACTTCATTGCAAGAACAGCTCTGGCTAAAATCCACAAAGAACAAAAGAAGTTAAGTTTGCAAAGAGCCCACTCAAATGATACAGAAACCATATGCAAGGAAGTTCCTACAGGAAATCAGTGATAAAAATGGAGGAAGGGGGATTTTCTTACAAAATGTAAAATATGCATATACTGAATAAGAGAACATCTCCTGCTTCATCTGAGATATCAAAAGATATTTTTTTTAACATTTTGGATTGTTTTGCATTCATGAGATAATACTGAGAATGATTCCCAAGGATTCTGTACAGTAAGTCAAGGGCAGGATTGTAGGCAGCTGCCTGAGATGCAACATGGGCCAAAATTTAAGTCAGGGAGGGGGAGCCATGGGAACAGGGAGGAAGAGAAACTGAGGAGCAGTCCAGAAATATGGAATAATAGTTTAAATTAATGGACCACCAAAATACACAGAGCTGCACGGCAGTTTATAGGAAGGATCTTGTGATCAGACAAGGACTGATTCAAAGAAGAAATATTTCCATGCAATTATCAGCTTCAGTGGAGATAGCTAATTCAAGGATGCGATGGTACCTACTTCTACAAAAATATCCTCCAGTCAGCAATTCTATTATTACAGTACAAGGATCGGCTCGACAGAAGATAAGAAAGTCCCCATTTGAGTCTTAGCCACTCCTATCAGTTACACCTAGGAATTTCTGTTCAACCATTAAACTCATTAAGTAATCCCTATCACTTTATGACCTTTGGAAGATTAACAGAATATCAGAATAACAGAGTTAGAAGGAGCCTTTGAGGTCTTCTAGTCCAATGAGCTGCTCAGGCAGGAAACCCTATAACAAATGGTTGTCCAGTCTCCTGAAAATTTCTAGTATTTGGAGCATTTACATCTTCTGGAGGCAAGTTGTTCCACTGATTAATTGTTCTGTCAGGAAATCTCTCCTTAGCTCTAAGTTGCTTCTCTCCATGATTAGTTTCTACCCATTGCTTGTCTTGCCCTCAGGTGGTTTGGAGAATAGCTTGACTCCTTCTTCTTTGTGGCAGCCCCTGAGATATCAGAAGACTGTTATGTCACCCCTAGTCCTTCTTTTCATTAAACTAGATATACCCAATTCAAGCAACTTTTCTTTATATTTTTTAGCCTCCAGTCCCCTAATTATCTTTGGTGGTCTTTTTTGCACTCTTTCTAGAGTCTCAGCATCATTTTTACCTCGTGGCAACCAAAACTGGATGCAGTATTCCAAGTGTGGCCTAACCAAGGCATTATAAAGTGGTATTAACACTTCATGTGATCTTGATTCTATCCCTCTGTTAATGCAGCCTAGAACTGTGCTGGCTTTTTTGGCAGCTTTAGCACACTGCTGGCTCCTATTTAAATGATTGTCCACTAAGACTCCAAGATCTCTCTCACAGTTACTACTATTGACCCAGGTGCCACTTGTACTATATCTGTGCATTGCCCTAGAGATACATATCCAAGAATTACAGCAAGAATGGCAATTTTTTATTACAGTCTGGAAAAAGAAATTCTGAACCATACAGGAACTTATTCCACTCCTCAGTCACTATATCGTATAGCAGGGGTCTCAAACTGGTGGTCCGCAGGCCAGATGCATCATGCGCAGGCCATGCCAGCTCCATGAAGGGAAAAAATGTCACAAAACGTCACAACATAATGCTGTGAGTTTGACAACTGTGGTGTATAGCATAGGCCAGTGTTGGCGAACCTATGGCACACATGCTGGAAGTGGCACGCAGAGCCTTCTCTCTCGGCACTCATGCTTTCTTCAAGTGGGCCCACCCACCTGCCCCTGGGCTACTCCAATCTTAAGTACCTTGTTGTGAAGGTCAGCTGTTTGCCATGGTAGTGCCAATCAGCTGTTTTTTGGCTTTTCCATGTCCACGCACATATGGAGGGGTTGGGGGTGTCGTGCACTCATGCACAGAGGGTGCAGGGAGTGCAGGAGGTCACATGCACATGCGCAGGGGGGATTGCACGCACATTGCATTATGGGCGCTGGCACACGTGAGCGTGCGCAGGCATTACCGGCATGCAAGGCCAAAAGGGTTCACCACCATTGGCATAGGCTATACTTGCATTTCAATAGAATTTCAATTCATTTAGAAGACCCCAGTTTGGGAAGGCTTTTGTAACAGATACACAGTAAAGGGATATGAACTGCAGTTCCTCAAATCCCTAGATTTACACAGAGCTCTTCTGGCTCCTGCTTCTCCAGGGGAAATCCTGATGAAGTTATGCATTCCCAAGACAGCTTGATCATAGCAGCATTAAAATATAAACATTTCCCCCCACAAGGTTTGACAGCTTGATAAACACACTTTTAGATCATGCTCGCAACTTGATAGGAAACCAACTACAGTTCTCTTTGCTCCAGAAAGGATGGGGGGGGAGGAGAGTGACAGCAAGTGGCTGACCAATCACCAGAGCCATCCCCCAGCTGCAAGGGAAAGGAAAGGGCAGTGGGCCAAGGGGGATCCACTGCAAGCAAGCAAAGTTCAAAAAATACAAGCAGGGAGATGGACAGAGAGCTCTAACAGGAGCAGTGATGGGAAAAGGAGTCATTCTTCCTGCTGCCCCTTCCCTCCCCTGCTTTTCCAAGGACAATTTTCACATAGTGAACTCAAGAACTGACAAGGAAAGTAGGACCCATTTTTTTTAAAAAAAACCCACCTATTTGCATAGGATTCTTGCTGCATCTGCCCTCATACCTTAGAACTACAGGGATGTTAGAAAGATGGAACATTATAAAAATGAGACTGGGCAGGCAGGGAGAGCACTCGGAAGGCACCCACTTCATGAATCTTGACCTTGCAAGGAGATACAAGAAGTACCTTGACTTACTCCTCTTAATGTTGATTGCAACATTTGGGAAACACACAAGCTTAGCAGGAAAGGCATACATAGCATCAAGCAGACATGTCTTTTGTTATCTCTTGTTTGTCCAAGTAATAATTTTCCTGGGTAATTTTCCAAATAATAATTTTTCTGTAAAGGCCTCTGACTGTAAAGGCCTTTTCTGTAAAGGCATCTGACAGATAGAGCCCTTTTCAGCTGACTAAAACCAGGAATGGCAACTAGAAACACGGGCCAGCTGAGTGTGTAAGGTTTGCAAGTAACTAGCGAGATACACTATCAGTAGGAGGAGCACAAGCAAATCAGTGACATGTTGTCACATGATGTATCACAACTTTTTCCCCCTTCGCTAAACTGGGGCTGGGCATGGCCAGCGCATGATGCATCCGGCCCACAGGCCACAAGTTTGACACCCCTGAACTAGCCTCTTAAGTACTGTTTGTTTTCAGAGTTTCTCAGTCACAGTGAATTCTGGTAGTGGAGTGCCGTCATGGATTTTGAAGACTCCATGTTAGGGAAGGCCCAAGCCCAGACCTTTAGGCAATGAGCTAAAGCAGAAAACCCCCAAGACACCATTTGATCTTAAACTACTATAATTCTTCTGAAATATCTCTCACCGGCTTGTCAGGCAGTTCTCTGCCAGACATACAACTGACTTAGAACTACAAATAGTTCTACAGTTACAAAGGAATATGTGACTAAAGAGGCAAACACCATCCCCCTTTCATGAACTGTGAAGGAATCAAGAGAGCAAAGAATGTAAGACCTTAAAATATTTTGCCTGCTTCCAAAGGAAGCTTATATTGTGCAATTTATCCTGTCCCATTTAAAGATTGTTATAGGGCTGTCAGATGTCACTGTGATATTTCCATATTTTCTGACTGACTCTTCTTTCTTTTTTAATTCCAAGGACAAAAAGTAATTTAAAAAAAAGATAAATGAGCTGCCAGAGTTTTCAGTGATTGTGGTTAATGCCATCTGTATATTGGGAGCAGCCTTTTAATCAGATCCCCAGCCCCTCACATAACTTATTCTAAGAGCCAGGCACTGATCTCTGACAGTAAAAATATAATTACCACAGAAAACTGAGTCATAACAATTCAGCAAAACAAAAGCTCATGATTCCATGTAAGGACTTTTGAGATCAAATCAAGACTAAAGTGGCTCTACTCTCTATCCTTTTCTCCCCCTTCATGCTTCTTGCATTTTTGGAACAACAAAAAAATGTGATCCACTACATTCGAACTTCAGAGAATAACTACTAAATCAGGCTGTGGGCACTTCTATGGGGAGGATGGTTCGGCAGATTAGCTAGAAATGAGCACATACAAATTGTGTAGAGTTTATCCCTTGAAACAAATATCCTCCCCTTCCGAAGAGCACCACTTTAGGACAGGTTTAAAGATAACTTATTAGTTCATGAAAAGGGACATTGGGAAGGACAGTCTTTCTCAATCCACACAGTTGTGTTGCATTGTAACTCCTGTAGTTCTTTCTAGAACAGTGTTTCTCAACCGTGGCAGTTTGAAGATGCGTGGACTTCAACTCCCAGAATTCCCCAGCCAGCATTG
>JANHFR010008610.1:24648-39292 GCA_032468015.1 Mimophis mahfalensis | reverse complement strand
TTGTAATCAAAAATCCAATTGCTATGGCATCTAACTGCAGGTCCTTTTGCCACCTTCATCAATTCAATTAGAAAGTTAAAAAAAAAAAAAGAAGGAATTTCCAAACACATAGAACATGACACAGAAAACCAAAACTTTCTTTCACAAAGGAAAACAACTTTCAAGATATTGGAACAAAATGACTTTAGAACTTCAATTAGGTCAATACAGGAAGTTCAGGGAGGAGTAAATGGTAGACTAGAATATGTACTTTTTTTTTCTTTCTAAACATCGAAAGATGTAGAGATATTTATCAATATTTAGTTTTGGTTGCCCCCATCAACCAGTATGCTAAAGCAACCTAAGTATTTCCAGCCTGACTACCGGCCAGGCCACAGTTCCACATTAGGTAACCTGGTCGAAGAGGTGGTCAAAAGAAGAATGCATCCATTCTCCTTAATGGACTTTCTTAAATGCTGCAAAACTTTTGACCAATCTGATTCATCCTTTAAATGTGTATCCCCTGCTAAGTTTTTAATCAAATTGCAAAGCTTATGGATAAATGGAGAGAGATGTTCTGTTCAGGGCTCTCCAGGGTATTCAGAAGATTTCCTATCTTAATTATAATGAGTGCTTGGAGAAAATTTCTACACCTGAGCAAACAAGGAAATAATTGCTGCCTCCAAAAATGGGAAGCAATTCTTGTGAAAACCGAACCTTTCATTAGCCTAATCTGATACTGTATTGCCTTCAATCTCGTTTTATTTTCTATTAATTTAGGGTGAGAAGCACCCTGGTGGATGGCATCCTGAACGCAGAGGGTGGATGTCTAACTGTGTGTGAAAAGTTTTTGCAAAGCTGTCAAATTGTTCATGGAAGGAATTAAATAGGTTGCCATTCCACACACACAACTAATATAAAGACTTTTCCAGGGCATCACCTGGTCAATCTCCACAGAAGAGAAAACACTATTTGAAATCTTGATGTTGGACAATATATACATAGACAATTTGAAACCAAGGAAAGAAAAGGATTAAAAAAATAGACTTTCCCAGTCAGACGCTCCTCAGATGATTAGATTTTGGTTCTTGAAAGTCCCAGCTAGTTCGATTGAAGTCATCTTCTTTTTTAAAAAAAATCAATTTATATGCCGCCCTTCTCCAGAGATATTCTTGGTATATACCTGCTTATTAGGGCAGTCAGCCCCCCCAAGCGGTGTTTTAAAAAGTCAGCTTAATGCCCCCAACAATCTGGGTCCTCAGTTTACCTACCTCGAAGGATGGAAGGCTGAGTCAACCTTGAGCCTGGTGAGATTTGAACTTGCCATAATTGCAGGCAGCCAGCAGCTAAGTGCTACTTAACAGCACTTAGTCTGCTGCACCACCAAGGCTCTAATAGAATTACTAGGGGGAAAAAAGAGACAAGCAGAAGAAAGGAACCAAAATTGCATACATTTTGTGACCCCTCATAGTTACAATGGCACTGAAAAAAAGTGACTTATGCCCATTTTGCACCCTTATGACCACTGCAGTATCCCCATGGTCATGTGATCAAAATCCAGACGCTTGGCAACTGGTTCATATTTGTGATGGCTGCAGTGTCCTGGGGTCATGTGATCATCTTTTGCAACCTTCTGGCAAGCAAAGTGAATAGGGAAGCCAGGTTCTCTTAACAACAGTGTTAGTAACCTAATAATTGCAATAAATCACTTAACATCTATGGCAAGAAAAGTCATAAAATGCGGAAAATGGATGTAACAAATATCTCACTTAGCAGCATAAATTTTGGGCTCAGTTATGGTTGTAAGTTAAAGACTACATCTACTTCAGGATGTAGATCCCATAATGTTTGTCTAGAAAACTTTTTTTTCCAGAAGAAAACAAACATGGATGCATGGACATGATTAATAATGGTAGTATAATTTACAACTGTGTTGAGACTTGCAAATATGATGATCCTAAGCTTTGACTTTGTTTTGAAAGTAAATCTAGTTATTTGCATCCAGACCAGAATCAATCAGAACTGTTTGGATATATTTAAATCAAAATACTCCTTCAATAAAACACAAGGTTATATCCACAGAGTTTCCAGAGATCTCTGTTCAGCAGATTGAGACCGACCACATAAATTGCAACAGCTAATTATATGCCATAATTTTTTAATGTACCAGAATATTTTTCTTTTTCAAAACCTCTTCGATGTCCTTATAAGTCTAAATAAAGCATTTAGCCATGAAAGTATTGCATATGTAATTAGGCTAATATTCTTTAGGAAATAAATATGAAATAATTTAGCAAACAGTATTAAAAGCTGGAGCTATGTCTTAGCTTCTTGAGCTCCAAACAATTGATTCAAGAGATAATAGTTCAGAATTACAAAATTTCATTCCATTTAGCATATTTATGCTCTCTCTCTTTAATATTGTGGGTTATTTTGAAAACATTTAACCTTG
This sequence comes from Mimophis mahfalensis, assembly GCA_032468015.1. Classification (NCBI taxonomy): domain Eukaryota; kingdom Metazoa; phylum Chordata; class Lepidosauria; order Squamata; genus Mimophis; species Mimophis mahfalensis. The sequence goes on along the minus strand of JANHFR010008610.1, from coordinate 36,861 downwards.
ATTAACTGAGGGGAAGCATCTGTCACAGAATTTCCATTACTATACTAAAATTAGAGTTTTTACAATAGTTGATTGAAATAGAAAAGAGCAAGCATTAGTGAGTAGATATCTTATTGGGTCAGGAAGTAGGAAAACAACTGTCTATACAAGATAAAGATAACAAGTCGCAAATAAAACCAGCAGAAACCTGCTATGACATCATTCACAGATGTAGCATGAGCAATATCGCAGGCTTATTATGCTTTCCTTAACAGGAATTGGCATTCTACCACAAGTTTCTTCTCATAGTTACTCCTGCAGTGTGAAACTTACATCCCTTGATAAATTCCTAGATAGGAATGTGTAACAAGCTGTCCATTATAATATATGTTCAATTTGTTGTGTTCTCAGAGTCAAAAGGAAATCAACACTGCATTTGGTAAATTGCTACAGAAAGCAATGTGTAGAGATTATTTATGGTCTTGTTATCTCTACGTGTGTGGGTCCTCCCCTTTCTTAAAAGACTGCTGTTGTAATGTTTTGGAGAGTTGAACTTCTGCTTGTTTGTGGTGTTTGGAAAGCTAACTTCTTTATTTCTAAGTAGCTAAGTTAGCCTCTCATCATTAGATTTTGAATGCTTGGAGCAGAGTGTAAGTTAATAAAAAAATGTGAGCGCTAATCCAATGTTCACATTTAGTTTGATTTGGAAAATACTCTAATTAATTTGGTTCAATTAAGAGCCCCTAAATATAAACCTTCATTTTGGTAGCTGAATCCTTGCGCCTTCCACATATTGTCATTGGATACTAACAAAGAGCTATACATTTTTAAAATAGAATTAGATGACACTTGCATAAAACACTCATATAAAACAAATTGGCATGGCACTGCCTGTACATAGGCCTTTTTAAAGAAAATCAAATTAAATTTAGTAAGAATTGTATCAATACTATCCACACTAGATGCCTTTATTTAAAAAAATTGCTGGTATTTATTTATTTATTTATTTTTATTTATGGAGGGCTTCCTTGGCCATGAAATGTGTCCTGAGTCAGACATGACCAACAGGGAAACCTTTACCTTTTATTTTTAGGAGCTGTGGTAGCATAGTGGTTAGAAAGCAGTATTGCAGGGCTAACTGACTTCTCACCGCCAGGAGTTTGATTCTGACCAGCTCGAGGTTGAATCAGCCCTCCATCCTTCTAAGATGGGTGAAATGAGGACCCAGATTGTTGGGCGCAATATTCTGATTTTATAATATGCTTAGAGAAGGAAGCAGTATGAAGCAATATGTAAGTCTAAGTGCTACTGCTATTTATTGGAGGAGCAGGGTAAAATATTAAGCTATTACCCTTCTCTGCAGATGAAATTGCATGCATTAAAATGGAATCCAGTTTGGTGTAGTAGTGAAATTGCTGACCTAGAAACTGTCAACAATGAGTACTAGGCCTCACTTTGCATGAGAGACTATGGTGTGACTTTGGGTGAGTCATGCCCAAGCTGTGTTCTCTGAGTCATGCACACAGTGCTTCTTTCAATTAAATGGGTGTGACTATGTAATGTTGTTTTGGTCTTTCTAGATTCTGTTTCAATGAGGGGACCCTGGCGCTCTCTGAGCTTGGTTGTTTTCTTGCAGATATTTCATTACCCAAATTAGGTAAGACCTAGTAAGAAGTGCAATTTCCTTTCAGTTTATATTCTAGTGGGTTGCCCTGTTGGTGTTGTTGGGGGGTGGCCTTAGAGGTTCTTTGGTTGAGCTGTTTACTGTTGGCTTCTTTGAAAGTTTCTTGATTGGGGTAGTGTTTACTTGATTGCTGGTCTGATGTTAATCTTGGAGTTAAAATCTATGCTGATCTGGATGATGATAGTTGGTGGAAAGGTGCTTAGATCTGTTTGTTTCCTTTTTGGCTGGTTGACTGTCTCTTTGGCATAGTTTTCTAGTTGTTGTTAATGTCTATGTGTCTACTGATGGTGAATTTATCAGAGTGCCAGGCTTCTAGAAATTCCCTGGCGTTTTTAGACTTGGTTTGGTCAAGGATGGTCACATTTTCCCAACTGAAACTGTGGTTCTGTTTCAATGTCATGACTACAAATCTTCACCTGATCACAGATGCTAAAAAGGCAGAATCCTTGGACTGCACACAAAATGTGTATAAAAAGGCCCATTAAGCAGAGTGCTATTTCTACCACATTAGGTCTCCCAATATTTTGGGAAACTGAAACAAGTTATCCCCAATAATAAAGGCATTCTAAGAATGGCAATGATTTAACAACTGGATTTATAAGCCCTTATATTTGGTGACAGCAATGTTCCTGAGAAATTTTTTTCATTCATCTTTAGTTAATGGCCTTATAGATATACATATACATATATGTATGTGTACTCAGCACAGATCAGGCCTATTTCATTATTAAAATGCTGTCTATATAAAACGAGGCTTGAAAATTGCTGAATGCCTACATTACTTTTAAATTGGGGTTACCTATAGGAAGACCTATAATTCCATTTGATGGCCTGATATACACCTAATAATAATTTATTAGAACTGTGTAAAGAGATTTGTTTATATTACAAATTTAAATCCATCTTTTAAATCTGGCAATAGCTAGTAAGTGTCACACAGCCTGCATTTTTTAAAAACAACAACAACAAAATCTTCATTCCCAAATATCATACTGATATACTGGCTGCCTTTTTAAATTTCAGAGCGGTTTACCCTAATAGGGAGTGACTAATCATAAATAATAAAAAAATAAGTCAATTTTAAGCAGTTCAATAGTGTAATCTGTTTGTGTTGCACGACAGAGAATATGCAAGCAATAAGGCATATTGGAAAACCATAATGGGAATTTCATAGGAACTGCATGGTGGTTTCAGGCAAAATATTTTTAAAATCAAAATATGTTTTACATATGTGGAAAGAAAAAAGATGTTGATTTTCTCATAACAAGTGAAAGAACATTTAAATAACTGTGAGAATTCTTTCCCAGAGGAACAGAATAATAAAATGCAATTAATAGATGGAATGATATATTCTATTTTTCTCAATAAAAATAAGAAAGCATTTCTGCCAGCAGAAGGTTTTTAGACTGGTATGAGAGAAAATGGACTTCAGTTGTATAGTGTGTGACGAAACTAGGCCTGTGAGCTTCAGGATGTAATTTAGTGTTGCTTGTGATTCTTTAATTTGTGTCTTGGGTCAATATTTGTTAGTGACTGCAGCAAGCAAATTGTTGAAATGCCAACTGTGGAAGTAAATTGGCAACCTGTTGTGGTACTGGGCATATTTCAAAGCAGGGGTTCACACAACAGCATTTTCCAATGGATGTTGTTTCATTATTTCCCACATCCTTGAAGTATAGCATCCAAACGAGATTTGAGAGCCCTTCAAACACCGCATGTTCTAACTCCAGATCACTTTTATTCCTTAAATATTCTTAGAATATCTGAAGAACTGATGGCCTTATCAGCAAGAATGTCACCCTATTGCATTCCAGATGTTTATAAAAGTCTTATTGCTACAGTTTTCAAAGGCAGCCTTGGTGAGTCATTGCTGAGAAGTTCCTGGCTTTGCCCACAAAGAAGAGAGCAAGAGTTATGAAATAACACATTTATTCAATATATTCCCCCCTGAGATTGATGCACTTGGTACAGTGTAGTTGCAGCTTTTCTAGACCATTCACATAAAAGTCCTTTGGTTGGGCCACAAACCAAAGCTCTCAGCAGCATCTCTGACATCAGAAATGTCCTCAAAATGAAACACCTTCAGGTGTTTCTTCAAATTCAGGAATAGATAATAGTCCAAAGGGGCTAGTTCAGGTGAGCAGGGGGCATGGTGGACCAATTGGAAACCCATGGTATTCAATTTGGCAGCCACAACATTGGACATGTGCGCAGGTGCATTTTCCTGCAAAAAAAAGGACCCCTTTGGTCAACTTTCCATGGCATTTTATCTTAATTGCCTCCTCCAGCTGGTCCAGGAAGTTAGCATAATACTGTCCAGTGATACTAGAGCCCTGAGGTAGGTAATCCACCAACAGAATGCCATTTTTGTCCCAGAAAATGGATGCCATGACATTTTTGGATGATTTCTGGGTTCAGAACTTCTTTGGCTGCGGGGACCTACTGTGGCACCATTCCTTTGACTGTCCCTTCATTTCAGGATCTTAGATGTCAAGCCAGGTTTCATCCTCAGTCACTAACCTAGCCAAAAAGTCCTGTGCAGCTTCAAAATAGGCCAAAACAGCGTTGGATGCTTCAACTTGTTCCTTCTTCTGATCACACATTCAAACATTTTGGCACCCATTCAAACATTTTGGCACCTGTTCAAACATTTTGGCACCCACTTCACTGAAAGCTTGGGCATGTCTAGGAAACTGTTGATAACAAACTCAACATGCTCCCATGAGATGTCAAGTATCTAGGCTATCTTTTTTGCGAATATTCGCCAGGCCTCAATAATCAGCTCTTGGACAGCATCACAGGTTGCTGGTCAGTTGAAGTTGGGGGGCGCCCACTGCAGGGCTCATCTTCAATGATGAAATGCCCAGTCTTGAAATGAGATGTCCAGTTTTTGACAGTGCTGTAGGAAGGACACTTCTCCCCTGGTGTTTGAGACATCTCAATGTGAATGTCCTTTGCTGACATTTCCTTGAGAAACAAAAACTTCATGGTGGCCCGTAACTCCAATGACATGAACCTTGTTTGTGCCTCTGCCATCACAGCTTTTCACTAAAAGAAAAAAAAAATTAGCTTTAAGAATTGCAAAGACGTAATATTTGCACAGTTACATACTAAGATATTAGGTTGTCATATCCCCCCACACTCATTTTTTATTTGCCCTGGAAGGGGGCAAAGCTAGGAACTTCTCAGCATACTCTTGTACTGCCTGAACTCAAATGCCATTTGTCAGTGTGTGTGTACATATGCTATGCAATGATCATTAAAATTGCCATATTATAATGGCTTGGCATTGACAACCTGTGTCAGGTAAATGAAAAAGAACAAATTACATTTGTTCCGAGTACAGGCAGTTCTCGACTTAAGACCCCAACTGACCCCTGAATTTTTGTGAAACATTTGTTAAATGAGTTTGTCCTTTTCTTGATATTGTTGTTCACCAAATCACTACAATTGTTAAGTTGGTAACATGGTTGTGAACCAAATCTGGCTTTTCCACTGACTTTGCTTGTCAGAAGGTTGGAGAAGGGGATCATGTGACTCTGGGACACTGCAACCATCATAAATATGAATCAGTTGCCAAGCATCTGAATTTTGATCATGTGACTATGGGGATGCTGCAATGGCCATAAGTGTGAAAAACCATCATAAGACACTTTTTTCCAACTTTGAACAGTGTTGAAATGAACTGTTGTAAGATGAGGACTACCTGTAGTTACATCTATTCCAGATGTGTTGCTCTATATTTATAGGAATAACTGACATTATAACCCATTGCAGATGCAAACTCAAAGCTGGAAAAAGATGCTGTCGAATGTCAAAGCTGTTTTAGAGACTGGTTTAGTATGGTAGGCAGCCTAATGATGATAGTCTTACAAGGTAGACCAGATCAGGAAACTAGGTTAGAACAACATCTCACTGAGATACACTACAGTAGCAGACAAACCTAGTTGTCTCCTGTATATAAAATATGTGTGAGTTCCATTTTGTCCTTTTCCTTGGCCTTATAGAAGGTTAAGTTTATCTAAAGATGGAGCTGATTAGACCTCATCCGTTATGAGTCATCTGATCATAGAAGAACAATCCAAACGAGGTATGGTGTCTTGAAGACAGGACAAACCTTAATTCATCCATTATGCTTTTGTTCCATTCTCCATTTGCTTCTTGTATGTACTCTTTGCAAAATAGGCAATTATTGAGCTGATTTCTAGTTTGGACATTTTATTCTTTCCCGAGCATTAGATAGCTTCTAGGCATCCAGTCTAAGTAATAAGTTTCTAACTACCATAATTTCATTTATACCAGGAATAGCAGTTGAGAATAGTTGAGAATGAGCATTATGGAAACTGGCGAGAAGTTCACCCTGCCAGTTGTTTTTAAACAGAAAGTCATACCTGGTTATATGCTGATGACAATTGAAAAGGTTGCTTGGGTGCATTAGGAAATAGTTCTGCATGTAATTCCAGTTATTTTTGGCTTTCAGCATGCATGCTTACTCTTTGAAATATCATTTTGATGAGGCCATCTGGGGTCTGCTTTTGCTTCTAGCAGAAGATTCTGTTATTTGTTTTCATCACTACTATTCTTGCCTCTTGCTCAAAATAATTTATTTAATCTTACTGGCACATGGTGACAGGCATTTATTCAGGAGAGTAAAGTGCTTCAGAACTTAAGAAATAAAAATATTTATCAATTTATGCATGTTTCAGATTGTCATCTGTGTTTCCCAGGAGTAAACCAGGTTTATACATTTTAAAGGATTTCAGGCTGGCTATAAAAAGACAAGTGAAATAATCTGAATTGAAATCTGTGAGGCAAACAAATTAGAAGAAGTAAAAAAGAGAAAAAGAAGCAACAACCCAAAGAGACCAAAATACATTTCATTGTCAATATTTAGATAATCAGAATTTCATTACCTATTTTTTCTAGTTGCTCTTTAATTCACATAATCAGACTAAACAGCAAAACACTTAAAGAAATAGGTACTTTATGCCTTACTTTAGATATTTTAGATATTTTAGATATTAGATATTTCTCTGCTGTGTGTTTTCTTTATTGATGTAACTGATATATGTTCTATTTAAAATATGAGGTCTTTTTCAGATTTAATATTTTCTCTTTATGCTATATTTAGAAAATATAGGTTTGAATGAACAGTGTAAGCTATTATAATCCAATGATATATTTCACATAGTTGTGGTTTGTCTGTTCCACCTCTTTAATTGAGCAGTGTTAAGGGAAGGGAATTTCCAAGTTTTATTTATGGAGTTAATATAATTTTATTACCCCCTTGTTCCAACTTATTATTTAATTTCATTTGTACTAGAAACAAATGGGCAGTTATTTAGAATGAGACTGTGGAATTTCCCTGTTAGAAATGTTAAAGCCACAATTCAGTGCTCAGGAACACAGACACAAAGATTTGTTTGTTGATTGAGAACATTATAATCATTTTTTAAAATTCATAACATTCTTGTAATTGTGAAAGCCAGGTATAATTTATAGAGAAAGCAATATTTTAGAAAAAGAACAAACACTTAGGTTTATGAGCTGCAACAGACATTGAAAGAAAAAAAAATGGGTCTCAACACCATCCTTTAAGCTTATAAAGGATTCCCTCTGAAATAATAAAAGAGACCTTTCCTATTAAGACCCTAATCAGGTACTGAATGAATTTCTTCCAGGCTGCTATCTTCTGTCTCCTTATATAGTCCAAGCATTTCCAAAGACATGGGATTCTGCTGCATTCTGTTATCATGGAGTATAATTTGAACTCCTCTAGTGAACTAAGGGACCTTGTGGGGCATTTTTCCACACTGATTGTAGCCTTTAGTTCTCCAACCCTCCTCCTCCCCCTTCCAGTCCCTTTAAAGCTAACTACAGCATCAGAGAAGTTAAAAGATTTCCGCAAAACTCTGTAGGAGCTGGACAGCTGCTCTAGGGACTCTGCGCTCTCCATGGTGCTGAAACCGAAGGCTGTCAGGGAACGTAGCTTTGAGTATTTGCTCCTACTTAGAAACTTTGCCTCATTGGATATCTGAAAAAAAAAAAAAAAAAAGAATATCCAGAAAAAGCAGGACGTTGCTTCTTTCCTTTACAATTCGACCTGCAAATTAGGTTTATTTTGAATCGTGCTCATCTCTCTCTCTCTCTCTCTCTCTCTCTCTCCCAGCCACTCATTCACTCACATACACAAACATAGACATCTGTTTTTCATAACCATATAGTTATCCAATGTTGCTTAATAATATGTGTTTTGGATTATACACAAAGGTGAAATGAAAAAAAAAACAAAGAGAAAAAGAAAACACCCTTGGGAACTTTAAAATAGACTCCAGTTTTTTTATGAAACTGGGTAGACTTCATCAAAAACTGAAAAGTAGCAAAATCTTCTCTTACCTTTTCAACTTTGTACACCTATAGGTTTCTTGAGGAAGTGTCTGAAGAACCTTCTTGACAACCTTAAAATTGCTTTTATCTCTATGGCATGCCTGCTTCTTGACAGCTTTCTAAAGTAATAATTCCCTTTTTTAATATAAAAAAAAACCCACCCACAAAAGCTATTACATTTTGCATTTCATAACATACTTTGGGTAGAAATGATAGATATTCATGCACTGCAATGCCTTATGGAAATGATATGTAGCATTACATGTTGAAAACTGTGAAGTATGAAAGAGAGAATTTTATGATTAAATTGCATTTTTTTTTAAAAAAATAGCAGATGAGTTGTTTAGTTTCTGGGATGCATTTTAATTTTGATCATGCTGGTTGTGGGTTATGAAACTGAAGTCCAGCATACTTCATTATTTTGGAAAATTTGAGAAAAATAAAATAAAATTATATAACTATAAAATTCAGCATCTGTCCTGTAGCATTGGATTGCATTTATATTCACAACTCAGGTTGACTTAGCCTTCTATCCTTCTGTAAAATGGTCAGTAAAATGAGAACCCATCAGGGACAATATGCTGATGTTTTTATGACATTATAGCAATATTACAATAGTAGTAGCAGTAGCACTTGCACTTATATACCACTTCACAGTGCTTTACAGCCCTCTTTAAGCAGTTTACAGAAACTGTTTACAGAGACTACTTAAAGAGGGATGTGAAGCACTGTGAAGTGGTATATAAGTCTAAGAGCTACTGCTACTACTATTATAATGTTCATTAATTCACCCAGCCATTCATTCATCCCTTAGGCTTTAAACATGCTGAAATTCCATCATATGTTCATTTTTTTGATGCAACAAAATCCTGGTAAGATACCAGTTTTATATTCATTTTGATTCCATAGAAGCAACATGATAATCAGTTAATGCTTTCTGATTACAGGAACATAAAGTGATTAATAATTTACCAGGATGTTAAATTTCTGTTGTGCTTGATTGAAGCAAAGAATTGACCCTAAGCATAAAGTGATTGCTTCTGGTTTTTATTTTCTGATTATTGTTAAGCTGAATATCAAATAAAGATATGGGAGAGTGGAGAGAAGATTTTATAGGCAGATGACTACCTTTGCTCTAAGATATTTACAATGGAATAGTATATAGATCAACAAGGTCATTTGGCTTCTGGGTGAGGACCTATGGCAGGCTACATATCCTTGTGAGCATCTCTGGAGAAGGACAGCACAATGGCAAATATCAACAACCATACAGGAGATTCTAGCTTTTGAATCTCTCTATGGAGAAGTAATATAGAGAATAGACAAAGAGTCAAATGAATAAAAACACAGACTGGACATTTGTATGAACATTGATTGTTTATTATTAAGGAGGATAGATGATTGGTAGATTTCAAAAATAAATAAATAAAAGGATATTCATAAACTAGGCCATTCTGTATGTCAGTAGCTAATTGGGACTGAAGTGTAAAAGGCATAAAAAAGCAAAACAGGTAAAAAAGAAGCTTGTTATTTACTTTCACCATAGTAATTTATATATGTTCACTTTATCATAGTGGCAAACAGCAAAAGTAGGAGGGGAAGAGAGAGATTAATTAGGACAATTTACAGATAAGGGCATCACACCGGATGTATTGCAGAAAATTTTTTGAAGAATTTGGCAAGAAGGTGACTGCAACAGTTGCTAATAGTTTGGGTGCTTTTAAAAAGGAAATGGAAAAAGGATTTGGAGGGATAAAAAAGGATCTGAAAGAAGTTAAGAAGATGGAAAAATCTGTAGGACAATAGGCTGGCAATGTAAAACAAATTAATAACCAAGTGGGAGTTTTGGAAGTTATAAATAGAGAGATGAAGGAATATTTGGCATTACTAAACTAAGAGAAAACTCAGAACTACTATACTGTTATAATCTCTGAAAGTTCCTACATAAGGTGAAGTGCCTAAGATAAATTAACACACAGTAGCCCTAATCTTTAAAAGGAGAAAGACCTATGTAATAATCACATACAATAATATCTATACCGAACAAGAACAGATTATCAAGTCATATATCTGTAACCACTACAAAATAATAGTACAATCATCAGAATTCACCCACTGTTGTTTTACTGCCTTCTTTCTTTCTTTTTTATTATTATTATTATAACTGTGCTTAATTAGTAGATCAATGGAATGCTGTGAAAGTAGTCATCCTGATTTAAAGCAAAACAATTGAAAAATATTACCATGCCTTTGTGGATAAAATGGATCAATATGAACTAAAGGGCATTGTAATGGCAGATATTTTACAACTGACTGAATGCCTGCACTCGAAGCTGTTAACAATAATTATACATTAACCTAGCAGGAAATATCAAGTGGGATCACTGGGGCACCATTCTTGGTTTGGTGCTGCCAACAAGAAACAATCTAGAACAGGGGTGTCAAACTCGATTTCATTGAGGGTTGTGTTTGATCTCTTATGTTGGGGGCACCTGTGGTGGCCCAAGCACTCTGCCAGCAAAAACAGGCTCCCAAACTCCGTTTTCAGCTGTGATGGCTTCCTGCAACTCTCTGCCAGTGAAAACAGAGCTTGGGAGAGCCTCTTGCGGCCCTTGCAAGCTTAGGCTTTGGCTGTGGATGCCTACTGCAGCCCTCTGCCAGTGAAAACAGAGCTTGTAGGGGCCACATGCTGCCCTCCCAAACTCCATTTTCACTGGCAGAGGCACTGCAGGCTGGTCCCTTGCTCTTTCTAGGGCAACCCTACAGGTGAGATCTAAGCACCCTGTGGGCTGGATCTGGCCTGCAGGCCTTGAGTTTGACCCTTGATCTAGAAGACAGAATACATACTTAAACAAATATTCAGATGACACTGATCTAAGGAAATTGACCAGTCCTTTTGAGCAGTGGTTCTCAACCTTCCTAATGCCACAACCCTTTAATACAGTTCCTTATGTTGTGGTGACCCCCAACCATAAAATTATTTTCACATACACCTGTATTTGTACTGAAATATGCATTTTCCAATGGTCTTAGGCGACCCCTGTGAAAGGGTTGTTTGACCCCTAAAGGAGTCCTGACCCACAGGTTGAGAACCACTGCTTTAGAGGATAAAATCTAGATTCAAAAGGATTTCAACAGATCGAATTTTGGGCAAAACTTAACAGGATGGTGTTCAATATGACAAATGTAAAACCTGATTAGGGAAAAGAAAGTACCTAAAGCCCAGGATCTGTGAATACTAGCAGCCTAGTTGAAAACTTTAAACAATTATGGGTTGTGTTAACAAAAGTGTTCTGTGAAATCATTGGAAGTACCAATTCAACTATATTCTTCACTGCTTAGATTTAACTGGGAGCATCAAATTCTGAGTTTGCTTCGAATTGGAGAACTATCAGGCAAGTAAAAAAAATAAATCTAGAAAATAAGCCTATGGGGACCAGTTATAGAAGCTGTGCATGTTTAACTTTGTTGAAGCTGAGGACGGGGAGCTCCTTGAGCTGAGGTTCAAGGAGATTCAGGATGGATATTAGAAGGAATATCCCGATGCTAAAAGCTGTTAAGCAGTGAAGCAACCTGTTTTCAAATGGTAGTTGGATTGCTATGTGTCAAGGTTGTTTTCCTGGATTCCTGCACTGAGCTGGGGGTTGGATCACAAGGTCTTTTCAACTCATACAGGGTTTGATTCTATGATTATAAGCTGTGGTTTGAATCTGCCACTTTTATAAGGAATGCCTGTTTGCTTTCCGTTGGTTCTGCTTGCATATTTCTTAACAACTGTAATCTCTCTTTCAAAGAAAACCAAATCCTGTAGGGCAGCTACTTGACCTTTTCAGTGTACATATGTGAAGCATACGTAATGCAGACAAATGGCACATTTCCCTCTGGTTGAGACTAACACTGGCCCAGAAGAATTACAGGGCCCAACAGAGAAGCAGCAAAGTAAGAAAGAATGCCTGCTTTTCTGTCTTTTCCATTTGTGGACATGTTATCCTTACACTAGTTCTCAGGGAGAGTATTAATTCTTCAGACAGTTATTTTAGACCTCATGCAATGGCATGTCATACATTTGTGCTGAGCAATACTAAAATCAGGAAATGATTATGAGCCGTGGTGGTGTAGGGGATTAATGCCTCTTAAAGTAATACCAGCTGCCTGCAATTAGT
>JANHFR010008604.1:0-23516 GCA_032468015.1 Mimophis mahfalensis | reverse complement strand
CCTGTAAACCGCCCTGAGTCCCTCGGGAATAGGGCGGTATATAAATTGAATAAAATAAATAAATAAATAAATAAAATCAACCTCTTTAAAAGGCAGTAAATGGAGATCAGATAAATACAATTCAGGGAATGATGTACTCACTTACATGTACTCGCTGAGCTCTTGTATCTGTGTTTGTCCCCTTCACTTCAAAGGAGGAGATAAGTACAAAGCAATACACCATAGAGACCAAAAGTTTTTTTGGGAATGGCAACGTTCTCCTTCTGTTGCCTCAGACATTAAAAGCAATAACTCAGAAGATGAATAGACCTGGGCTTTTTGGTATATTTCTAATCTTAATTCCCTAGAGCATAAACTGTATGAAAAAGCAAGATGAGGCAAAGCAAAAGAATGGACAGCACAATGGGCTCTGCCATCATGCAGCTCTTAGCCCTATTCCTAATGTTCATACATTAGGCACAAATGGCTGCAGGAAAAGCCCGATAGGTGTTGGAAATGAGACTAAGAAACTGCAATTTCGGGATGGAGCAGAGAGGTAGAGCAGAGACTAAGAAACTACATTTCAGAATACCACATTAGATATCTTCTAATGCCCTGATCTAAAAAAAATATATTAAGAGGACAATCCAGAATTGTTCCAGCATATAAAAGTACATGTGAAGCAGGCAGGAGCTGAATCCTTTGAAAACTACATGCACATGATTATGGGAAGGATGGAATAGAATATTGGTTTCTCTGTAGATCAGACAAAGTAAATAAGAGGTATAAAGCTTTCATTATTCTCCTCTGAGTTATGCATCATTTTTGGGACTAATCAAGTGGTAGGCAGTATTGAAAATACTTAATTAACTGCTTCCTGAAATTGCACATTCTAAAACCTCTAGGAGGAAACAGAATATTAGGTTTCACTCTCCGGGCTTCAAATAGAGGTCTTTCAGGGTCCTGTATTGCTGAACCACCAAAACTTTTCCCCAAATCTTCTCTAAAAAGTTGTCTTTATGAAAATTGCCCAATACAGTCAGATGTTTCTTCTAGCCCACCGCCCAAAGGCTACTCTATTTCTATATGGCTGTACTTACACATTAAAGGGGATCATCTGTTCCAGCATTCTTCCAACTGCAGTGAATTAAGGAAGTATTTATCTGAACTATTTCTGAATGTTGCTATCTTGGACATTAAAAAAGTTTCATTTTTCAATAGCTTCTGCATGTCTTCACCAAAGTCATCTTCTTTACTCACTATAACTACTCCCTAAAAGAATGAAAACCCATCCACTCCATCAAGGAGGCTTTTGCCTGCTTCTTATGCACACAGATACTTTTTGAATTCTTCTTCCTCTGACTGGATCCCTCAGCCCAAAAAATCTGATACCCAGGATACCCCAAGTACAGCAATCACATGCACAGCAATTGGACATAAATCTACTTTCTGACTGGTGCTGCTAGACTTCATCCATTCATCAACCTCTGTCCAGGCAAGTTCTCCTATTAAGCTATCTGCAGCATCTCTTCCTGGTCCCATTCTGCCACCTTATTTGCAAGCATCTTGATATCAATAGTGAATGCCATATCTTCTCCTTATCTCCTCGGTTACAATGCTGTAGAGGAGCTCATTCATTTTAGAGCGCACAATTCAGATTTTATGTCAGATCACACACAGTATGATGTTCACAGTTAAAGTAACATGTTTTTGTTTGGGTTTTTTTGGTTGGTTCCTTTTTTGGGAGTTCTGCAATGAAACTGATGTGCATTGAGGGCTCTCCGGCAGATACAAATAAAAAGAAGTGAGGATCATACGCAGGTCCAATCCTGCAGATTTCCATTCCTATCACAGAGAGAATATATCTGTACAACTGCTCCTTCACACATTACTTCAATATTTTTTCATTACTCATCGGTTTTTATTTATTTAAGTAAATTACTATATCACAGAATCATAGTTTGGAAGTTTCAGTAATCAAAATAAATTATACTGACAGTTGTGGCCTTTGCATTGAGTTCTAAACAGGCAATGTTTTTAAAATGCATTTCCTTTTCTCAAGTGTATTTGCTGTTTATCATTACATAAATTAAAAAAAAGAACAAATCCTATAAATGATCTTACACATTAAAGAATTTTATTTTATTTTAAGATGGATAATATATTAATCACTCAGTACATGGGCTCTTCATTCAGTGCATGGATGTTTAATATGACTAAGATTAATCATAGATGCACAAAGACCACATACTATTTTCAGCATACAAGTAATATGATTTGAAAGATTTCAAAATCAGTTTCTCAGCCAAATAAATAAATCCAATTTAGATAAGCCTCTCCTAAGAAGGAATCTTATATGAACATAGTCTAGCAATGGTGTGAAAATAATGCCAGAGAGAAGGAGGGTGTGGTTAAGGAAGATTTTATATGGAGGCAGGGAGGATAGGTAACAAAGATGCACAGCAGTTTATGCACAAAGAACATGGATAGTTTTGTGAGACACTTTTGTAGTGACCAAGTTATTCCACACATCTGAATTTTTAATTTTTAAGCCTGCCTATCCATTTTGAAGGGGGTGCAGTGGCTCAGTGGCTAAGATGCTGAGCTTGTCGATCAGAAAGGTCGGCAGTTCAGTGCTTCGAATCCCGAGTGCTGCATAACCGAGTGAGCTCCCGTTACCTGTCTCAGCTTCTGCCAACCTAGCAGTTCGAAAGCATGTAAAAATGCAAGTAGAAAAATAGGGACTACCTTTGGTGGAAAAGTAACAGCATTCCATGTGTCTTCAATGTTTAGTCATGTTGGCCACATGACCATGGAGACGTCTTCAGACAGCACTGGCTCTTCAGCTTGGAAATGGAGATGAGCACCGCCCCCTAGAGTCGGGAACGATTAGCACATATGTGTAAGGGGAACCTTTACCTTTACCTTTATCCATTTTGAAAGAAATCGTAATTGGGGACTTTAGAGGTGGTGGATAAAATGTTAGATCATCCAGCACTTTTAAAGCTCATCTGCCTACTCTCAAAAAAGGATGGAAAGAGAAGGGACTGGATAGAAGTCTGCCTCTCTTTGATTTCAGAGGTCACACCTAACTTATCCCATGAATGTTCCATTTGGGGTTTTTGTCAGGCAACACACTGTCAATGCTAATTTTATAATAGTAGTAACTGGAATCAGACAGATGCATCTCACCACCTCCAGAGGAACAGCTCTTCTATCAACAGGGGGAGGCCAGTTCTGAAAGTTAACTTTACCTTAAGTGAGACTAGGACGTTGTGTGTGCATAGATGTACATGTTACTGTGGATTGTAAGGATGAATGCCAAGTAGGAAAGTATTTTATTTCAGGTTTCACTCAAACCTCCAGAAAGACTGCCTGAATGGATTTATTTAAAGATATTTTTTTTAACAAAGCAAAATTTACAGGGAAAATGGAAGTGAACTAAAGCATACTTTCTTCAGCACAGCTTCCAGGGAGCCCAGTAAAAAGTAAATAACAGCAATTAGATGGAGTCAAACACTACAGAATTACAATAGCAAAAGCTACACCTCTCTTCATCTGCAGTCATGAGAGACTGTACTTCTTAATGCACATGAGTGCTCAACACACTTTTTGCATTATGAACTTGGTCTGAGCTCAGCAGAAGACAATTGCATTAACCAAGTGGTTTCACTTCAACAGAGCCAGTGATGAACAATAGCACACATAAACATCATACATAAATAACACACATAAACAGATCTATTCCTGATGGTGGATTGGAAAGAGATGCTTTTTTCTAAACACATCAGTGCACACTTTTTGCATTTTAAACCTGTCAGTTGCAACTCTCAAAATAATATAATTTGGCAATATCTTAGCCATCTCAACTAAAAGTTTTGAGTAGAAATAGTGCATATGTTTTTGCATTTCAAAACGTTAACCTGTCAGTGCTTGGGGTAAGGTTAGCTTTCTGTGGGCACCTGTGGCAGATGTATAGGATTTTCAGTAATGACCATATTAGTTTAAGTCTAAATGTTTAGAGGTTAGTTTTGCAATGAGCAGTAACAACCTTAAATTTCAGTCAACAGCATTTTCTAAATCTGTAATGAACATGGCAGACACTTCTCACTTGTCTATCTGTTGTGTGTGAAAAGGAGAAAACATGATAATATAAGGAGCGAGACAATAATACTTGATTAACCCATGAACTGAACCCTATAGTACTGTAATTTCCCTATAGGAAAAAATGTCAAACAAGGCAAAAAACAGTAGGGCATTTTTATTTATTTATTTAGAAAATTTGTATTGCCACCTATTTGTACATGGTGACTCAAGGCAGCTTAAAAGGATATAAAAACAGCGTATAAAGAAATAAAAACAATAAAAAGAAACATAGCAATAGCACTTAGACTTATATACTGCTTCACAGTGCTTTACAGCCCTCTCTCAGTGGTTTACAGAGCCAGCATATTGACACCAACAATCTGGATCCTCATTTTACTGACCTCAGAAGGATGGAAGGCTGAGTCAACCTTGAGCTGGTGAGACCTGAGGCAACCTTGAGCCGGTGAGACCCAAACTGCTGGCAGCCAGTGATCAGCAGAAGTAGCCTGCATTACTGCATTCTAACCACTGCTCCACTGCGGATCTTATAATAAATAATAAATAACACCCCACACCCCACCCCAGTGACAATATACATTCATACTAGCCATTTACTGGGCTCCATCCTGCTTTGGGTTCCCCAGGCCCAGTGACAGAACCAGGTCTTCAGGACCTTCCAAAAGACTGTTAGAGTGTGAGCCAATCTAATCTCTGGAGGGATGATGTTCCAGACAGAGGGAGATACCACAGAGAAGGCCCTTCTTCTGGGTCCCATCAAATGTAACTTCTTAGGGCAGCAGATCTCAACCTTTCCAAGGCATGACCCCCAGCTTCTGCACATGTGCACGTGCGCACACCCAGCTTTTGGAGCGCAGGGAACCCACTATTCCCATCTATTTCTCCTCTTCAGAGCAGCGTGGATGCTTTTCTTCCATGCTGCTTCCTAGAACAGAAATAGATGGGAACAGTGGGTTCCCTGTGCTCCAAAACCCGCGTGCCTGCATGCACACAAGCCAGGGAAGCCAAGCCGGCTTCCAAATCACTCTGTTCTTCAGTGTTGGCTGCTGGTGGAGAAGGAGGCACCTACCAGAGTGGTGAGTGCCACCTCCTCCACCCACAGCCACCACTGAACGACAGAGCAGTTTCTGAAGCTGAGGGAACAGCGCGTTCCCTTGGCTTCAAAAGCAGAGCTCTGCTGATTTGTGCAGCTGCTAGCAGGTGGGCGGGGCCAGCCAGCAACCCCTGTAAAAGGGTCATTCGACCCCCAAAGGGGTCACAACCCACAGGTTGAGAACCGCTGTCTTAGGGGATGGGACTCACAACTCTAGAGGATTGCCTCTCCACTCTAGAGGGTCAGGTAGATGTGACCGGCAAGAAACAGTCCACATGCATTTGCACTATTCATTTGACCCTGAGGACACAGACTAACGCCCATGTAACCTCAATGGCTCTCTAAAAGAATGCAAATGACCAGCCGTCTGCAAGGAATATAAGTCTTCCCACCATCTAGTCAGAGCTGAAGAAACTTCTTGGATAAGAAGCAAAATGTCTTCAAAGAAAAACAAGAAGATCCAATTGCCTCTTGAAAAAGCACCTTTGGGATAACCATGATCTGGATAACTGAGAATCTCCATAGACATTTCACTATAGTTCAGGGGTGTCAAGCTCAAAGCCTGGGGGCTGGATCGAACCTGCGGGGTGCTTAATTCTGGCTGGTGGGGCTGCCCTGGAAGAAGTGAAGGACAAGCCCACAGTGCCTCTTCCAGCAAAAACAGAGCTCGTTTTCTCTGGCAGGGATTGCAGGAGGCCATTGCAGCCAAAAATGGAGCTCAGGAGCCCATTTTCGCTGGCAGAGTGCTCGGGCCACCACAGGCCCCTGACATGAGTGACTTCAAGCTGGCCACGCCCATCCTGGCCACACCCATCCTGGCCCCACAAGGTCAAACACAACCCTGATGTGGCCCTCAATGAAATTGAGTTTGATACCCCTACTATAGTCCATCACTTGAAGCTCCCCTTCAAAGACGCAATCCACCACATGTAAAAATTTCAATTAGTCAATATTTCCTTACCTAAGCAGAGAAACAGAATGACCACTTGCAGGTAAAAGCAATGAAAGCAGCTTCACTAATAAGCTTTGACTCAAAGAGTGTCACAATTCTCAGTTGTTTTATTCCAAGCTAATTCTCTTTCCTCATTTTGACCAAAGGACAGTGTAAATCTAGAATATTTTGAAAATGCCTTGTAAATTATGGCTATATTAATTCTATGAATATTCTTTGTAGAGAGATTTCCTGTTTTGTAAAAAATGACAATTTTAGCTGATTAAAGAAAAGAAAAATAAGGTCACAAAATATTAACTTGGGAAATTTACATAATTATGTTCAAGAAAAGATAGATATATAAATGGATTATTACTGATTTGAAATTCTACAAATAAATTTGTAAATTACAAATTAATTAAATTATGAATAAATTCATCCTTTCTTGCCTTTATTCTTTGGCACACAAAAACATGCACGTATCAAAATTTACTTGAAGTAAATTGCCAATAGGTTAGTATAAAAATTGCTATGTTCAGGTAAGGCACAGCAAATGGAATTGCGTTACCATCCTTACTAAACAGAGTTGATTACATGAAAGGAGATATTTGAAAGTAATTCCTAATTCCTTTCTAATTTTTATGTGTATTAATTGGATTATGTTTTTAGTACCAGTTTTATCGTTTATCAACAATGATTGTACACATCAATATATAGACATAAAGTAAAGGTTTAACTGTAAGCTTATATTATCATTTTTGCTGCTATTATTTTACTTCAGGTTTCAGTTTGACATAAAGACATAAAACATTTTTATTTTCAAGTAAAGTTATATTAACTACAATCCCCAGCTGTTTTAAATGTAGCATCATTTCCTATTGATTCCATTTCTGGGATAATTCTTCTTCCCCGCTCTCTGGTTTCCATAGCTCTTCAATCTCTCCCTTTTGAAATAAAAAATGAAAATAATGTCTTTTAACAAAGGCATTTTATAATTGTCTTTGTATTCAGCAATCTAAATATATTATTTTATTTAAAACATCTGTTTGCATTATACCTCATAAATGTGCTAGTAGATATCATACTTCTTCAAATCGGTTGTTGCCACTTTTATTTAATTTACCAAAGAAAATAAATACAATCGCTGTTTAATTTGAAAGCCTTTCTACTGAGTCAGTATAAAATTATTTTTGCATGGCCAAAACTGCATTTTGGTTCTTGCTACAACAAGAACCAAAAACGCAGTTTCTAGCTCTTTTTTTAAAAAAATATGGAGGGATTTGTCTTTTAAAATGTAAATATTATATCATTGTTAAATTTAAATGTATAGTTCTTTTTTAAAAAAAACACCCTTATATTAAAAATAAGCACATACTGCTCATAAAAACAGCATGTAAGTGCAATTGCATTTTAATGGCTTTTGTTTGGGGAGCAACATTCATTTCTGTACTCAATAATGTTGCAAAGTTTTAAGCATTATTACAGCAGTCAGCTAGAATTTGCTTGTCATTTTTAGGGAGGGAAACATCAATGGAGAGAGTACACGTTTAAAGCTCTTTGTTTTTCTAGTGTTCCCAGGGTTTCCTTGCATTCAAAATCCACTATAAATTCTGTTTTTTGTGAGAGCCAAAAGGAGTAAGCGTTTAACTTATAATAGGTTGACACAGCAGCAGAATTGGCAAACTGCTCTCTCTCACTCAAGAAATAAATACACAAACATTTTATGGGATGTCTAAATAAGATGAGATTACTTTTTCTACTGAAGTAAATCAAACTACGTCTTTCTGATGTACTAACAGTATGAGAAGGAAATGATTATGGCTCCCTGCTGGCATCCTGTTATGACTGACAGGAAAAACCAACAACTTTGCCATTTGGGATGTCTTGTTCAGGAACTTTCTGGAGGATAGTAAATTGGTGTTGGCACAAAGACAGAAAAATAAAATGATTTGATTCAGCAGTTTTTCGTTTTGAAATCTCCTAGTGCTAAAGGAAGAAGTAAATATTCATCAAATGATCAAAATATATATATATTGATTTTTATTCCGCATTAGCAGCTCAAAGTCAAGATTCCTGTCAGGGTGGAGGTTGGGGTTTGAATGATTCTCTTTGAAATAAGGATATAGGCCCTAGGCTGAGTGTTACTGTGCATTCTGGATCTCTAGGAAAAAGAGTATTAGAGCTGTAGAAGGCTAAATTTTTAATATTTAAGGACTCCATAGGACCAGACCTCTCACTCCTTTTTGATAACTAAATTGTTGTTATTCATATTGAAAATAAATCATGTTGTTCCTACTTGCACCCCTCTACCATTATTCAAGAATGACTCTTTTGCCCAATTTCTATGTTACTCTGATAATTTTTTGATATTGCACCTAAATAATTACGACCTTTACCATTATGGGTATATGACTGCAGTAGGCAGAAGCAGTAGCTCAACTAGATAAAAGAGAGAGATTTTATTTATTCTCCTTATGCATCTTCCATTCATGAACATCAGAGTAATCTGAATTGATCATGGGGTGGGGGGAAGGAAATGGTCTTAATGTTACGTAGACCTTGTATGACAAGTCCAGCAGAAGTAAGGTAAGCAATTAAATAAGAAAAGTTGATTTAGAATGAACTGCATCCTTTTTATTTCAGGCACTGAGATATAAACTGCACCCCTGGCTGAAAATAAGTACATCAATTACATTAAATACACATACGTACATACATACATACATACATACATACATACATACATACATACATGGAATGTAAAATACTGAAAATAAAAAGACATGAATGCTTTGCTGTGATAAAAAAATTGGTTTTAGAATATCTTCTCTTGTATTAAAATTGCATTTGTTGCTGTAGAAAAAGAAAGGAGATTTGTTTACTGCCTTCCAGTCTAAGACACAAATAGTGTAACTAGCAGAGTGTTAACAAATTTCCCAGCTGTCATAGATGCTTACAATTCAGCAAACATCTTTAACTGCACAGCTTTAAAATTAAATTTTCCAAACATTACTGCTAATGCTTTAATGGTATGCAAATTGCTAAGAATTCAGCAGCACAAGAAAAGCTGACCTCTCACCAATATAAATAGTTTATTTTTAGAAGAGTTGTATTTTTTTTAGAGCGGCTCTGGACATTACAAGGAGTACCGTTGACTGGATGTGTCAGTGATGTATCTTTGTAGCAGCCAAAGGAAAACTGATTTGGGGACATGTGCCAGCTTTTAATGTGAAAACAGCTTGAGTAAATCCTCTGCATGAATTTCTAAATAACTGCTGCTAGCAGGATGAATAAATCACTAGTTTGTTTTCCCCAGTATGGGGTTCCAACATGATTTGGGCTCCAACTTCCATCAACCCTATTATGCTGGCAGGGACTGACAGGACTTAGAATCTAAAATAATTAAAGGCACCCAGTCGGAAAAGGCTGTGTTTCGGCTGCACTTCCCATGATATCAAAAGATAGTGTGAGTTGTTGTTGCTGATGATAATCAAGAAACTGTTGTTGACCTCATTCCACATCCTGAAATTCCCCATCCCAAATGTGGTTTCCCTGCCCTATGAGGTTCTTCCGGAATTCCCTGCAGAATGAGAAATCCTGTCCATTTCACTGGTGGAAAATACTTCGCTTTTGCAGATGATTTTAGCTACAGTGATATATTCTGGCTTGTTTTGAGACAAAAGGTTGTTTTGTGCAGTATGAAATTCCACATGCGTGTGTAGAAAATTTTCTAAATACTGATCATATCTATGTTCTTTCCAGTTGTGAAGAAAGGGCTTTTTACAACCAGTTTTCCATTCAAATTTCTTGTTGTGGGATGCAATATGAATATTGAACCACGTATTTTTGAGCCAATATATCTGCAAGTGTGACACTGTCTTTTGATTATGTATATAACTAAAAAGAATAAAATATAGTGACTTGAACACTAGAGCTTTCTAACAACTGATATATTTGGTAGTTATCTGCAATGAAGAAGAGAGAATATGCCCGTTAAGAAGATACATGATCAGTGTTTCATAAAATGAATTGAGATTTAAAATAATAAATGCTTTGAAATATTGGTTGAATCCTAACTTTTATTCCACTCATGAAAATGAACCTCACCTAAACAATTTCACAGAATAAGATTTTTCAGTCTTCTTTTATTTTACTTTGTTTTGTTTTTTTGCAGCTACTGTTCACTATCTGTTCCTGAAGGCTGGAGAACTTTCCCAGACACTTACTCTATAAATGTAGTAATTTGTTCATTCATCTATTCTATAAACAGATATGTATGATGGCATGTGGTTTGGGAAGCTGAAAAGGAATCGATAAATATTAGATGCTTCTCCTAGGTTCTAAACCTGGACTTTCCCTTCAGTAAATCTCTAATGTTGCCATAAGATTTGGAGTATTATACTAAGTCTACAACAATGTGGTCTTTTAGTCTTTTCCCTTTTTCCTCCTAGGTGTTTTGCAATTCATATCTTGTTCATCCATGCAAGAAATTCTTGCCACAGATCTTTGGGAGACAATGATTTGATCACAGCTGCACAGTAAATGTAGCAGAGCAATGGATTTGCACTCTATCACACCGAATATTCTTACTGTAGCAATTTGTGATAGAAATGTTAGAAATGAATAAATATTAAATAATAAACCAGCTTCCCAAATTCACATCATAAAAAGACAAAGCTTGTTAGACAGGATCAGAAACGTTTCGTCTGAGAGCAGCCATTGGTTTGTAAAGAAATGTTTATTTAGTTACAATATCTGCTAGCTTTCTGATAGCAAAGTGGTATAAAACAGAGCAGACAAATAAACACATTTCAGAATAATTCTCCTAAGTGTTAGCAAAATAATATGGAAAGAATGATGTCAGGTCAGCATCAGTGATATTCTAGAACTGGGTAAATGTAAGTATCTGTCTGTCTGTTGCATTCAACCACATATATAGTAATCTATCACATATTGATAACATTAATTATGAAGGACTGTATCTGGGAAATACGATTTCTCACCTATGCTGTCTGATTGAAAGATACACACGTTCCTCGTACTACTGTGCATTAAAGGATATTTAAAAGTCTGGTATCTATTTGTTTTAAATTTCTACTTTTGGAACCAGTCTTGAAAGTATGCTGACATCAAGTCATGAGGCCAAACCTAGCACTTGGGATTGCATCTAGAAATTTATTGCTACCCACAGAAAAGGTGTGACATAACCATGGCAATAAATACCAGTCAACAAATTGGTCATTGCACTTGGGGGATGGGGCTAGTTTATTGGATTTATAAGACTGTTAACATATTTGTGGGAGCGGGTGTTGCCAGCAGCCTTGAAGGAGGCAGTGGTAGGTACACTTTCACCTTTAACTGTTCCCTCTGGTTGCTCCCCTGCCATGCCAGATAAACCTAACATTCTCTGGCATCACCATCAAGGTTCTTTGCTCCAGTGGTATCCTTTGTGAGCACAGGCCCTGAAAAAGAAGATCCATGACTTGGGGATCTTCCAGGTTGGGATTAGAATGATCTAATCACAAACCCTAGCCTCCTATTAGAATAGCATGGCCTTCTCTGAGGTTCAGCTGGTGCATCAACTGTGGGTCTCCCTGGGGCAGGAAGATCTTGCTACAGTGATCCATGTCTTTGTCATCGCACATTTAGACTACGGAAACATGGGGCTGCCTTTTAAGAAGCTGGCAAATTACATTTATGCTGTGGGCATTGCATAGGTTATACCCTATCAATAGTGCTGGTGCTAAAGTGGAAAACCTACATGATTTCGCAAAAAATTATCTGCAGGACCTCATTGTGCCATTGGAATTGGCCTGGCCAGTTCAGTCTAACCATGACAAGATACTAGTAGATTTCCACTTTAGGGAGGTGAGGAAGGCTATGGCTTGAAGGAACTGATTTTCAGTGGCAGCACTGGTCCTTTAGAATGATGTCCCATTGGAAATTAGGTTTACTTCAACTCTGACTGCTTTCCAAAATCATCTCCAAACTGATGAATTAATTGATTTTTTTAAATTCCAATTTATATGCCACCCTTCTCCGAAGACTCAGGGTGGCTTACAATTTTAAGAAGCACAACACAATGTGCTTAGCAAGAGCCTTCATTCTTTGTGTATGCCTGCTTATTAGCGGCATTTTTACAAGGTCAGTTTATTGCCCCCAACAATCTGGCTCCTCAATTTACCTACCTTGGAAGGATGGAACGCTGAGTCAACCTTGAGCCTGGTGAGATTAGAACTTGCCTTAATTACAGACTGCTAGGCTAAATGCTAACAGCCTGTACTACCAAGGCTCTTTCCCTCCAAACACCGAAAATCCTATTTCTCACTAAAGTGATTTACAAATATAATTAATTAGCATACAAGAAACCTATAAAATCTTTATAACTTTAAAATATCCTTAAAATGTTTGTGCTTTTTAATTTTTTCTTGGCTTTTGAGCATTGCAGTAGCGTCTGAAGATACAGAAGTGGTATTTTTAAAGAAATTGAAACAATCAATACCTACTTGATGTTTTCAAAAGTTCTCTGAAATTGCAATTATATCAGTAGAACATGAGCAGTTGGCATGGAAAAAGAGACTTAAGTACAGTGGCCTTGTGATAGATAACTTCATATAAAAATCAGAAAGAGCTCTTTGAACCTCACTTCTGGTCAGGTTTGTGCACCCTGAAACCTTTGGATAAAACATTACATACAGTATTGAAAAAGCAGTTGATGAAGTGGCGGACAAACAATCGATGTTTTGTATGTTTCCCTACTGAAGGCTAATAAAAAAAATACACACAGCTGAGGCAATTCCACATCTGAGCACTGGATCTAGATGAAGCCTATTCTTAGATTGAGTTTGTAGGAATTCTGAGATGAGTTGAGGTAGTTCAGAATAGTTTGTTATTTAAGGGAAGCAAAATGATTTAATTGATCTAATTCAAATTCTTTCTGTCTGATTGCAAGCTATTGCTCCAGATATCTTGGGCATTCTAACTGATTTTGCCACAGCAGCTTTGTTACTTGTGTGAAACCCCAATGGCAACAAGGGAATATTGGGTGCAGTGTTTGCAGTATCTCCAGTCAGATCAGAATACTCAAATCACCCTCAGTAATTCCAACACTGCGCTTCCAAAATAATGGGAAAGATGGAGTGATTTGGGGAGAAGAATCCTTCATTTTTCCATACCTTTTAATAATTATTAATTTGTCTATCATCCTAAGCATTGACTTTTGCAATATATTTACTGCATGTATGTTTATATTTATATGGATGTAAATATTTATATTTATACTAATTGAACCAGAAAACATAGAATAATAGAATTGGAAGGGACATCGGAAGTCTTCTAGTCCAGCAGGAGGCCTTACACCATTTCAGATAAATGGATGTCCAATTGCTTCTTAAAATTTCCCAGTATTGGAGTACCCACAACTTCTGAACGGAAGTTATTCCATTGGTTGATTGCTCTCACTGTTAGGAACTTTTTCCTTCATTCTAGGTTGCTTCTCTCCTTGATTAATTTCCAGCATGGTTTCTTGTCTTGCCTTTTGATGCTTTGTAAAATTGATTTAATAGCTCATTGGTTTTATGGACAAGACCTGTGAGTGAAATCACGTATCTTGCTGCCTGAACCCTGACAATGAGCTGCACTGTATTCTGGGAAGAGTATTATAATTCCTACTGACAACCTGTCTGTTCCTTTAGAAGAGTGTTCTGTAGTGAAAGGTGGTACCCTAGGGTGGTCTTCGCTATAAATATCATCATACTTCGGCATCATACTTTAAAACATTGATTTTAAATGGTTCATTTTTCAAAATCCTGCTGATTCTTTCCTAACTGTCTAATGTTGTTGCAGCTTGGTAAATACAGTCTAGCCTTGTGAGTTGTTTCCAGGATAGTGGGAGGATAAAATCCCATCTACTTAAAACTTACTTCAAAACTGGGAAGGAACCAGAACAGATTGTCCCTGAAATGACCTGGAATGACCTTGGATAGAACTGATAATGTGTGAAAAACCAGATACCATTCTTGGTTGTTTTTCTGCACTGTACATAACTACTGTTATGGATGCTTTATTGTAAAGTGCTCCTCAGCAACAATGGGCAATTTTGAATAACAGAAAAAAAGACCTGCTGACATCTGTGAGTCACAAGTTCCATACGTTTCTTCAGGAAAACAAAAACCCTGAAAAGTGGCTGCAGCCAATGCTTTGTTTGGACGTGTACACTATTTGGCTGCCTAGAAAAATGTAAAACGGGAGCTTCGGGGTTGACTGTGTCTTTCAAGAGTGGGTGTTAGAGCTGATAGCTCTACCAGTGCTTTGTGTCTATCTGGCTACATTCCTCTGACAGCTATTTTGTACTTCAGAAATCCAGCCCACGCACCCATTTTGTGGCAGCGCAAATTGTCAAACCTTCAACACGTCAAACCTCCAAACATCCCCACAAGCCTTCAGCTGGAAAGCCTGAAGACCCTGCTCTGCAGTGACTGGCAGCAACTGGCTGAGGCTTCTCCTCCATCTATTCCTAAGAATGCCAATAATATTACCTGGATCCTTCTTTACTCAAAGCATATAGTACACTTTCAGTCTGCGGCTTTCTCCTCCACCTCCCTCTCCAGCTATCACTATGTATTTTGTGAAGTCTTTCTGTCCTTTTAACTATCACGGCATTTCTCTGTACATCAAATAGACACTTGCCATAGTCTACCTTCCCTGCATCAGTAGGGAGGGAAAGAATCCCCTTGCTTGATCGTGGTGCTGCTATGCAAACTGTTAAACATATTGTGCAAGATTGCCTACGATGTGCCTTCTCTGATTCATTAGAAGATCTGCACAAAGCAACACCAGAGGCAATTGCATGGATTGCTGAATTCCAGTTGTTAGGCCACTGCCACACCCCCAAAGACAATTTGGATATCATCATGTGGATTGTGTGCATATGTTTACATAGATACAGAAATCCTCATCATATGCATAATGATAATAATAATAACAACAGCAACAAACCCCCCCCCCCAGTGATGTGATTGTCGGGTCATGTGTTCTGAGGAAGATGAGAGGTTCTGGACAGGTCTCATTAGAGGAGTCAGACAAGGGATGTCTCTTTCATTAAAAATATGGAGAGATACACCAGATGTTGGAGTTCCTGGATATCTGATGAGTAACAGGCTACAAGATTTAGGACTGTTAGCTGAGCAACCAGGGCTAGCAGCTGAAGAAAAGGCGTTAACCCATCACAAATATGCAGTGATTGAAAACAGCTTTCATCCTGCAACAAGATATGCAACACCATCAAACATTTGCCTATCCTAGGTACTTCGAAAGGACTTGATAGGTAGACAAAAATGCTAAACCCAGTTTGAACATCAATAATAATAATAATAATAATAATAATAATAATAATAATAATAATAATAATAATAATATAAAAACTACCTAAAGAAATTTTGCCACTCTAATGTTCTTTGTAGCAAGTGAGACATCCAATTGTGTAAAATTTCTGAACTACATATAGAATTCTTCCTTCTTAGGAAATAGATACTTTATGTGGGTAGACCAAATTAAGTTGCAAATTGATGCTTCTTTATGAAGCTCATTGTAATTATAATCAGCACGTTAGGATTTTAGTGGAGCATGTTGTATGAAAACAATGCCATATTGGTCCCCAAGTGCTCTTGAACTCAACCTTGCCTCTGTACTTTTCCAGCTACCCAGGGATAAACACGGCAAACAGCCAAATGTATCTCCATATCATCTCCTGTGCTGAGCTCCAGAATCCAACTCATCAGCACAGCTGCAATACATAATGTAGCTACATTCTAAAGCCAAAGAGAATTCTATATTAATTTGATCAGGAAATGGTCTAAAAGAAAACACCCACATAAAATTATTTTATTTTGTTTAAAGTTGAGGTTGCTGGGAAGTCTTTAGAAGGCTGATTGGTCCAATGAGACCTCTCTACTGCTTTATTTACCTTATTAATAAAACAAACAACAGAGATGCAAGATTGGCATATGCAGCTACTAAGTAGAACATGATCCCGTGGATAAATGAATAATTCTTGGAAATTCAACACAAATAATTCTATAATCCATGTGCTGGCATTTACATGACTGTAGTGGAAATAACATAGCTGTTAACAAAATTATGTAATGATAAACTACATATATTGCTTCAAGATAAACATAACTTTTTTAGCATCACCAGAAAAAAATTATTTCCTAGATCTCAAAAAAATAATAATAAAAAAATGCCATTAGGGTTAGGAAGAGATTTTCACATAGGCACACAAACATGTGTTTCCAAGTTGATAGTCAATAACAAAATAAAATAAGATATAACATCAACAAATAGCTTTCATAAAATTATTGTCCATCTGTGGGTAAGTGGGTGGAGAGAGAGGGGAGAGAGAGGGGGGGAGGGAGAGAGGGAGAGGGAGAGAAAGAGTAAGAGTGGGAAAGAAGCTGAGGGAGGGTTTGGTCTACTGGTTAAGACACCAGGCTAGAAAATGGGAAGCTGTGTGTTCAAATCCCACCTAAGCAATGAAAGTCTGCTGGATGTTTTTGTGGGGAAAATAGAAGGAGGAAGTGTGATGGATATGTTTGCCACCTTGAGTTATTTATAAAAATAATAAAGGTGGGATACAAATAATAAAATATATTCAGAGATAGTTTTCACTGAGCTTCCATCATTTCAGTTGAAAGGATTGTTTCACAAGTCTCTAGACAATTCCCTCTGACATTACTTGAAAAATCCTGTTGAAGAATATACCATGATCAATAAATCACACAAGTTGGATTCACTCACCAGTGCTAAGCCAGATCCAAACAATACACATTATATATTCAGTTGGCATCAAACCTCCACCATGGAGGAAAGCTGTGGAGCCCAGCACATGAATTTAGACAGAGGCTGAGAGAACTGGGTCAGCAATCAATGAGCGGACACAAATACATACAACGTTGCTGAGTTCAGGGGGAAGTTGCTTTTTGTTGACAAGAAGGCCCTAATTTGTTTCTTTACTTGTTAGAACTGACACAGGAAGGACAAAACTGTAATATGACCAAAGAGTTGTGTGTCCTTAACTTGCTGCATGTGTAGTGTACAGCAAAATATTTTGAGATAATGCTTGCTGTTTTGTAAATCTCTTTGGATGTCCAAATTATTTCTCCTTTTCCCATGATTTGTGTAGCAGGGTTGCTTGATAATACCACTGGTCCTAGGAAAAACATTGATTTGTAGTAAATGAATATTGCTAAAACAGTTAATTAAGAAAGAAAAATTCTTCTAAAAGACTAATGGGAAGTCTTTTCCATGGTTCATAATCTCCCCCCACTCCAATACTTCTATAAAGACAGTGTCATTAAAAATCAATACAATAATTATTACGGTAATGTTTAATATCATTGTAAATGAATTCTGGCTGAGTTATTCATTTAGTCTAAAAATGGCAACTTTATATAAGCATTTGTTATGAATTAAAGCAAGGCTTCATTCCTTCTTGTTTCCTTTTTCTAGGCAGAGGTTCAGCTATGTTTTCTGGAAGCACAAAGAGATGCTGTTGAGCAGATGTCCTTAAAACTATACAGTGAGCAGTACAACGGTGGCAGCAGTCGAAAGGAAGAATTTGCGGATATGTCAAAAGTTCACACAGTGGGAAGTAATGGGTAGGGAACTATTCTTTTTGTTGTTTTATTCTCAGTGATCTGTATCTTCTTTTTTAAAAACATGATCTTCTCTTCCTCATTTCTATGTTAGCCAGAAAAGATGTTTCTTACTAAGCCAAAAGACAGGGAATCCATCATTTTCCCTCCCTCCCTCCCTCCCTCCCTCCCCTCTGTGTGTGTGTGTGTGTGTGTGTGTGTGTGTGTGTGTACTGTAGAACATCAGGCTGCTGCAATTCATTTCCCAAAATTACTTGATCACTGAACAGGCAAACTAACCACAGCTGACCAAGTTTGTTTAAAGGATTTATCCTGGAATACATTGATAGGTATTGGTCCATTATTTTTATGCTTTTACTTTGTCCTGCACCATTGTACAAAAATGAGTACAAAATTAAACGAAACCCAACATTTTGCCCAGCATCAACCTAAATATCTGTCTTTCACAAACTTTTTTCCTCCAGCAATAGTCAATCTGATGTCTCTGCCAAATTGACAGTTCAGGCATGTCAAAGATTATCTGATATAATCTGGTAATTAATTGTAATAATCACTGCTTCTAGTTGCAATGCAGTGCTGGTGACCTATGGGCCAGTAGCTTTGAAGCAAAATGGGATTAATTATAGACAAAATAGAATGCACTACATAATCAGGAACTCCTAAGATATGTAGCAAAACGTAGCTTTTAAATTCAGCTCTGCTGCCTTCAAAAAAGATGGCTATAATGTAATGGAAAATAGAAAACATATATTTATGTCACATGACAGGCTTAATTTCTCCCATGTGCAGTTAATTTATTCTAGGCGTGCTGAAGTTTTTTACATCTACATTACAGTACAATATTGGACAGTGACCTGCCTTTTAGCAGAGTTGTTGTCCCCATCCTCTTTCAAATGTATGTGTATGAATGTACGCATATGGGAATGTGTGTGTATATTGGTGCCCTTAGTGTAGCTAGAAGTCATACGAGATCATTCGCTCCTTTTTGTCAGTTGCAACCTCACTTGCACGTTTTAAAGGCACCCAAAAAAAAAAAACACAAAAAAACTTTTATAATATCCATGCTGGAAGTAAATCCAGCATGGGTAACTTATGGTTAAAACTACCCATGTAATAAAGTTACTTACTTCCAGCATGAACATCTACGGCTGCAGGATGCAAACTATTCCAAATAAAGATGTCTTTTGCAACTGATTGTGATTTGGACAATGTTGATGGTATTCAAATGGTACTCCAAAAGTTTTGGAATTGCACCTAAGGCCCCTCTTACTATTGTTACTGTCTTTGCTTTCTTTTGCAATAGTTGTTCTACTTCAATTTGCAGATCTTTTTCTTTTGCAATTTTTTCCAGTTCTTTCTCTTTCATTTCACTGTCTCCAGGTACTGCCACACCCACTATCCAGATTCTTTTTTTTTAATCTTTCTTATTGACAATTATTAAGTCTGAGATGTTGTGTGGCAGCTGTTTGTCTGTTTGAATTCTAGAGGCCCAGACCTCTTTAACTTCTTCATTCCCCAGTTCTTCATTCACCAGTTCTTGTTTGCAGGCAAATAATATTTCTTGCAGATACTCCACTTGTTGCTATTTTATCATGCCATTGTTTATAGTCAGTCTGTCTTGCAGCAGCCAGTATTGTTATTATTATTTTTATTGCTACTTTTATTGTCAGTATATGTATGTACCTTTTACAGACAGTAGTTTAATGTGTGTAAAAGTAAATTAGCATGGAATGGCTATGCAACTTGAAAATCCTATCTATACCTAAAGATTGAAAATTTCTATTATTGTTTCCCTATACCAGGGGTCTGCAAACTTAAACTCTCAAAGGGCCATTTGGACCCGTTTCCCACAGAAAAGAAAACACCAGGAGCCAATAATTTAACAACCGATATGACTGGGTGGGTGTGGCCAACTCACATCACTTATTCCCACCCAGTTGCCTCCTGCTCTGGAATATGGAGTGAGTCTCCATCCCACACCACCACCCTTACCTTCTCAGGCCAGGTGAGGAGTGACAGGGAGGGCAGGGGCCAGTCAGTGGTGGTATCAGCCGACAGGAAGCCGCAGCAGAGGGCCAAAAGAGCCACATGTGGCTCCAGAGCCACAGTTTGCATACCCCTGCCCTATACAAAGGAAAAAAGTAGCAAGAATGAATGTAAAAAATGTTTGAGGAGATTAATTTGTTCAACATGCTTCAGTAGTTTGAAAGTATAGAATAAGTAGCAGAGAGCCAACTTTGAGAAATACAATGTGTTATATAAAGAGCTCTATACAAACAAGATTTTTCCTCTTCACAAAGTCATGATTAAATGAGTGACTAAGAGAAAGAAATTTTAATCTATGTTGATTTAGACAAATTTATGATAAAGTGAGTAGGCTTAAATAATAGGTTGTTTTGCACATATCTGAAATCAAAGGGAGATTGCTGATGCAGTAAGACTGATATATGATGGGAATAAAGCTGGCATGAGAATAAATGGAATGTTTGCTGAATGATATAACAAATAAAAGCAGAGTAAAACAACATATCCTTGGTTTTTAATGTATTTATTGATAAATGTATAAGGAATTTTTGTAATAAGAGCAATATGTTACATATGTAATGTATCTGCATTTTTATATGCAGACAATCTGTTACTGCCTAAGATCAAGTTTATTTGCAATAAATATTAGTCAGATTGTAGATGCAATAAGGATAATGAATCTGGACATTTGTGTATCGAAGACCAAATAAAACAGAATAAATGATTGCACAGTAAAAAAAAATTAGACTCAATAGATGAATTTATGAATCTTAGTAAAATGTTCACTAAGACTGGAGAAAAAGATGGAGAAATCTGAGGTGTATAAATGCCTGTAGAAAGATAATGGGTAATATCTCGTTTGTTGTGAGAAATATTAATATTTGTGACCAAAAACTAAAATGGCTTTGTATAAGAACATGTTTCTGCCCATTTGGGTTTATGAAAGTGAGAGGTGGATATGTTAGCAGAACCAAAAAGATAAATTGGATGTAATGGGAATGGGTTGCTTAAGGTATGTGACTGGTAAAAGAAGGGATCAGATCAAGAATGAATAAGTGCTGATTGAGAAGCTTGAAAGAACAAAACATGATGTATGAAGTGGTGTATTGATGTAATAGAAGCAGGAATGCTTTGCAAGGATAGAAACATATGGAGCGATTAAGAAAATGCTGCTGCTATGAACTAAATTCAGAATTTCTTTTCTTTTTCTTAGCTTATGCCTTTAATTAAGGCTCTTGCTATAAAAATGCATTATATGTATGCTTCTAGATGTTGTATATATATGTTTCAAGAGACTGTAAGCAGCCCTGAGTCTCCAGAGAAGGGCAGCATATAAATTGAATAGATAGACAGACAGATAGATAGATAGATAGATAGATAGATAGATAGATAGATAGACAAACAAATAAAAAAATAAAATAAAATAAAATAAATAAATAAAAATAAATAAATAGATTTAGTATTTCTCATCTTTTTCTATAGTTTGCATAACACTCCTTACCTTAAGTTATGTTCTGAGTCTCTCTGTGGGTGCTATAGTGTATAAACTAGGATTTTATATCCTTAGAACTATCCACCTCTGGAAGTCAACGAAGAGGTGAGAAATCAGATTTAATTCTAAGGTCAGAGTGCTCTCAGACTTGTAGGATGGCACAAAAGAACCATAGATTAGATTAGATTAGATTAGATTAGATTAGATTAGATTAGATTAGCAATAATTTTGCCATGGAACCCCATGCATGGGATGCTCTACTATCCTTAGTAGTAGTATTTTTACTCAAACTACTGCTGATTGCTAAAGACGGCAGTTCAACATGGTGTAAGACATCATTATAATTCCTGTACGGATTTCACTGCTTCATGTTGTAATTGAAAAACAAAAAATCCCAAACAAACAACAAAACAAAACAAAAACCTTAGGCAAGGGATGAAGGTAATGCATGTTTAGTTATTTTTCTGCACATGGCTAATAAAAGCCACATGCTACAACAATGTACAGTTCCAAAGGAATATAAAACCATATTGCCATATGGATTATTGGTGATTATTTTTTTAAGTCAGTAACCAGATGCATACAATCAGACTTATGTGGAAGTGCATCTTCAACATTTTTTTAGCATAGATAGATTTGTGTACACATATACATACAGTGAGGTGTCCTTTCATATATTCTGGCCACATGTCATTTATAATGACGGTTATTTCTGAGTAAAGATGTCTGGATTGAACTAAAAATTTCAAATTATTTTTAAATTCTCTACAGTTGGAATGAATGAACCACTTTCAGACTTTACTTGGGGAAGAAAAAGCAAAACTGCTGAATGGCAGAAACAAGAAGATGAATTCCTAAAGGTCCCCTAAAGAAAGGAAACAAGAAGAAAAATATGAGAGTCATATTAGTTGATATACTCTACTACAAAGAACATAAATGCATTGGTTCCAGCTGGTCCTATCAGTTTGTGGAGTCTGCACTCTGCCAGAAATACTGATTAGGGAATCAATGCAAATTAGTTCAGTGATAATTTCTGTTCATCCAGGTGATACTACGATGAACAGCTACAGCCCATCAATATGGACTTGAGTCTGATTTTAGGATTTGATCCTAGAAAGGAAACTCGTTCTATGCTTGAATACTTTGGAATTTGAAAAGTATATTTTAATATATTCAAAGCAATCTTAGGTAGAATTTCATAGTAGGAGAAATTTGTTGAAAAAATTGTGATGGGGTGATACAAAGAATTCAGAGGGGGGTGAGAAGGGAGAGCTTTTATCTTCTGAATGACTGGCCCAAGATCACACAAGTGGCTTCAGGCCTACGGTGGGCCTGGAGCTTCCCAGGAAAGCTTGGTGCCTTAACCACTACATAAAACTAACTTCCAGCCAAAATTTAGAATTCATTTGTGTTAAAAAAATTATTTGTATAAATCTGGGAAATTAATACCTCCATCTCTGCTAGAAGTTAAAGTTTCTTTCATTAGCATTTATCCAAGCAATTCTTAGAATATTTTTGTAAATAATTATTGGAATGATGATAATAATTATATTTAAATGAATATCAATGCCACCTGACTCCCAGCAGCATATAAAGGAAGATGGCATGGTTGTCATGGCCTTGCTGGGGTTGGCTTTAGATGTGGAGGAGAAGGAAGTGGAGGCTGGGGTATCTTGGGGCCATAATGTTGGAGTAGGTGATTCTAATGAAGCCACTCTAGCCGAAGCAGGGTAGCAATCTCCCTAGGATTCCTTTTCTGCTGCACCCTCTGATAGACTCTCTGACTCTGAAGTTTAACCATGCAGAGTCATGTAATAACGATCCAATAGCAGAGAGCTGAGCTTCAGGTGGGAGTGGTTTGATTAAAATACAAACCAATATAGACCAATGAGCAGACTCTAATGAGTGAAGTGCATGTACATTTAAAGGGAGGTTCTGTACTGCTGATTAATTGACCCGGTTCCCTGTGAGAATGCTAAGAATGACTTCTCAAGCCTCAGTTCTGTTTGGATGGAGAACCCACTTGCCCCCTTTGCTGTTCAAATTGATGCTTCTGATTTTGAGATTGAAGCTTCGAGAAAACATATTTTGCCTTCTATATTTTATTTATCCCCTTTATGGATTGCTGTCTTGCCGCAGCAAAGCGGCTTGCATAGCACATTGAAGTTATGAGCTATGCCATGCAGGGCCACCCAAGACGGACAGGTCATAGCAGAGCGTTCTGACAAAATGTGATCC